>DWHK01000628.1:0-13228 GCA_018247855.1 Graphium androcles | reverse complement strand
TAATAAGATATCATCTCGGTTTTATTTTTACACGGTTTACTCCGGTCGTGAGTATAATTCTTGTCATTAAACAAAAGAAAGTAAAAAGATAAAGAAAGTTTACAACGATATTGCGTAAAATATAAATACACAAAAAAACACAGTGAAGTTGTGAATCTCTTTATTAAAAATCTTATATTACTTAATGAACTAGAACGAAATAAAGACATTGATACCGAATCACGTCAAAACTTCTTGAAATATTTTTGATTTGATTTGATCTCCTGCAAAGATGACTCGTTGCGTATATACAGCATGGATCTTCCTAGGGTCATTATGGTTGCAGCAAATGACTAATCCTAAACTATAACTAAACGCAAAAAATGGCTATTGGTCAAAGCTTATGTTTTAATTGACCGAGCGAACGAGCGAAGCGAATAAAGTTTATAATTAGAGTTGAGGCGAAAACACATTTTATGTATGTATGTAAGCATATTTGTATGTATGTTCTACGATGACTCTCGAACCAGTGTTCCAATTTAAATGTAATTTAGAATATATGTAATTAATATTAGTATAAATTTGTAAGTTCGTTGGGCATCAAAATCAGTTGTAGTTTATAAGATATTTAAACAAATGTAAAAACTTTCAACAAACAAAAATAATCGCATGGCCCAAGTTCGCGGCGAACTACTAAAATAACAAGGTTCAAGGAACCACTTTTTCCTTATGTTTTTAATACATATGCTATGTGTATATAATTAACTAGGTTTGCCCGCGGATTAATCTATCTTATAATTATATAATTGACTGCTGAGGGTCGTACAGCGTGCTGCTATATAACCAAAAAAGAGTTCTCCCATTTTGACTCATAGTCTCTAACAAAAATTCTATAGTATAGATATAGATGAAAAGTTATTCAACGCTGTGCACTCCTAGTAATGATACGAGGCACAATTTAGCAGCGTTAATATTGCAGATTGACGTATCGATAAGCAAAGCCTTTAATGTGACCCGATAACGACTCCTTGCGGCCATTAACTTATCTAACGAGGGTTTAACAAAGCGGCGTATTTGAATTGTACGCAGGTGAAATAGTTCCGAGTGCAGGGCAAATAGGACGTGTTTGTAGTAATTCGGGCCGCGAATAATCAAATATCAATAGTATGTTTTATTTGTTATCAATCGATAGGTTGAAACTACTAGTTGTACTTTTATTTTGCTATGACTTTTCTTTTAGGGATTTATGTAGGGTTGCCAGTCGTAATGCGATGACCGACGTAGCGGAATATGTTTTGCTTTCTTAATAATTTTGTTGCAATATAAGTCCACGATGAGATGTGCAACGTTTCTAAAAAGAAACATAAGCAGGAATCTTAGAATTATGAGAGAAGTGGATGACGATCGTTTCTCGACGATATTCCAAAATATCTACACATAATTCCTGACCAAAAGTTTTACGTCTGATCTGTCTTAACATTTTAATTTAGTTTAATTTATTTCCAGGATGATTTCATTGGCAGTGTTCTTAATTACGATTCACTGAAATTTATTCAGCAGTTTGAAGCTTTTTTTTATATTTCAGGAATCATTGGAATTTTTTTCAAAGAATTAAATTATGCTAACTTCTTCAGGATAATTTTCAAAAATTCAGTATTATATAGCATTTATTTTTAAGAAATATATTTTAATTATATACTGTCACTACAAGCAGATCTCAGTAACTTCATTCGTAAAGAAAAAATACATGTACATATATACAATATATGTTATTCTAAAATAAAATCTACGTTATACTTTGATTCCATTAAAATCAGAATCGTAGAATTATTGCGTTAAAAGTAATTCTGTCAATAAATCCCGACACACTTTACAATGAAATGTGCCTACAGTGTAAATAAGAAGTGTATTTTATAGATGTTTTCATGTGCTACTAAAAATAAGAGATTAGTTTTGAATTCAGCTATTGAAATATACCAAGCGTCTAATTCGAATAATCATTTTGAGGAATTAATTTCTTTGGCAGCATCCCAAAGCGGTCTTTGTCCCGAAACCCAATGTCAGTGAACCGTCCGCATTCCGGGCTTTTGTTTCCTTTTTTTTATTTTGTTTATTTCTAAATCGAATTCCCTGAAACGGAAAACATTCGAATTGATCAATGGTCGGTTCAATCAATTTCTTTCTTAGAATTTGTCATATTATGTAGTTTTATAATGTTCATTCTCTTCGTGTCATGTCATATCGTGTTTACAATAACTCTGAAACATATTTTTCATTGTTTTACAAATCATATATTTACATTTTAATAGTTCTAAGGTACGAAACTCAATCTATTATAAAGTAGAAAATACAGTATGAAATGAAAATAAAATTCTTAAAATACAACATAAAGAAATAACTATATAAGTCGATATTGCAAAATGGGTAAACGATGACGTCATATTTTTCTTTCGTTGTAATGCTAATCGCTCGTAATGAATGAGACTTTTTTCCTTATATATATAACTTATATACGTATTATACAGTGCAAGCATAAAATGTACTATATACGATAATGTAATAAATTATCCTGAAAATTTGTTCTGTTATTATTATCATAGATTTTTAAAAAATAAAATAATAATGGAGGCTTAATACGAAATTGCCGTTTTATGTACTGCCCACTTGCAATTTGCAAACATTGACTTAAACAATGAACCATGAGAAACATCTGCTACTAAGGTAAATAAAGTCGATGGTGGAAGACGACCCGTTATTGTGTACAACTTCGAACCATGATGACAAAATTGCAGGGAATAGCCCTGACACGTCAATCGATCTTTACCATTACTGCTCCATGATAGCGCTCATACTGCCTGAGAAACCATTTCAGCATTTAGAAACCATCCGTCACCCTCCGTACTCGCCTTGGCCCTAGTTTAGTTAGTAAAGTACTAGTTTTCTCCCGATTTGGACAATTTTCTGCGTGGTAAAAAATTTTCTCCAAGGAAGCAGTACAAAATTTGCCCCTTGCACGGTTTGTTCTTAGTTCCCAGAGAGTTAAATATATTGAATCATGTGAAAAAAACTGTTTGAAGTTTTCAGTACTAAACGAAATAAATATTAGCTAACATTTATTTCGTTTAGTACTTTCATGCGGTTCTCTAACTATATGTTTACAAATAAAATTTTAATTTGGTAATTATATACCAAATTTTTAGTAATTATATACCTTTATTCATAAAGACAATAAAATTATCTTACCTAGCAATCGTCGTTGTATCCAACCTTTATATAATATGCCAATTTTGGTCAAAAAGTGAAAAAAAAGACCCAAGACACCGCGATTGCAACGTAAGTGCTGGGTTCTATAATGATGATTTACTTCTAAGGACACATATCTTAGATATTAAACGAAAAAAAATCGATCCAGCCTTTTAAGAACAGTTCAGACACATACATACGCACGAAAGAAATAAATTATATATAGAGAGAGAGTGGATCCTGCCCTATGGCTTGCCTTTTATGTACGGGTTCACCGTACCCATAACAAATTTTTTGTCGAAAAATCGAGAAAACAATCTTGGACTACGCTACCTTCCAGGTCCAATTGTGAATCTCAACTACTTATTCAAACACAAATTGCATCAAAATTGATCCAGCCGTTTGGAAAGAGCCCAGTCCTATAAACATGTACCGAAAAATTATTCATAGAAGCCATTTGATTACCAAATTCGCTGGACGAAATTCGGTATACGATATTGACAAAATCTGTCGAATTATCATGTGGACAACATTCAATTATTATTTTTCAATTCAATGGTTATTGTCAGCGGTATCAATTGTTGGAAAGCAAATTGCATTTGTCTAGGACCTCTAGAATCTCTAGAGAATAAATAATGTCTTGGTTAATATTTTTTTTAAAGTCCAGCATTAAGAAGCGAAGTCAACAAAAACAAAATATACTAGTATTTTGTTATTTGCACACGGAGAATTCCGCCACCTCGTAACTGCAAATAATGTGATCAAACGTTCTATTTTTGCATCCGTCCCTAGTTCTCGATTTTAGCGCGGCGGCTTTCTACACTATTTTTGCAATCGGGTTTTTTGTTTATTTGGGACGCGATGATCGCGTGTTATTTTAAAATCGGGGTGTGAATATGACATTAATTTTGAGCTGTGATTCAAAAAGAGTTGAGATAAGCCAATTCATTATATAAAATCCTAAGCATTGGGATACGTTTTCCCTTCTAAGTGAAAGCTAAAATGAAAGATTATAATTTTAGCAGTATCAGTATATTTATATCTGTATATGATCGTCCTAGCGACGTATGCTATATTTTAGCCAACCCCGAAAAGGAAGCGACTTAGAAATTCTTGTCGTAGCTTTAAACTTTTGGATTTGTTTTCAAAGAATTTTTTACGAAATAGTGCGACCGTCGACCGCTCGTAAATACCGCGAGGCCAAAAATAAAATACCGATATATCAAGAAATAATAACAAGCATTTACGATCAAGTTAAAATACCTCTCGGTCGATTTTCTCACGAAACGCAGCTGATATAGTGGTTTATGTTATCGCCTTCCGCAAACATGTCACGGATCATGAGACACGCAGACAGTTGTTAATATAACAGTGAATCATAACACGCTCTTTGTTTAAACGATATATTTAGGGCCTCTCTCCTTCTCATTGCAACTGCAGTGTTAAACAAACTCGAATTTGTTTTAAATACGTTCGGAATATCTCGATAAACTGACACTCAGTAACTTGTGCTCAAGGTGATACCGTTACGAAGTCTTATATATATATATATATATAGGACTGTACGGATGGTTTAATAGTATATGTGGTCAATATGTCTATATCTGTTATGGTATTGATAGGTATGTATTGTTGTGGATTTGATCTGCAACTGATTCGACGTCGAGTCGACGGCAGCAGCGCTAACGGTACCGCATCACGGCTTAATGACATCTCAACTATCTTGAACAGTTACATACATATTTGATAGTTCACATGCATGACTCTATTAGCATAGAGTCTTCAGCCCGTGGAAACTTACGACTTTCGTAGAGTTCGGGTTAATATGATGAAGCTGTACATTAGCTGCTCAGAGCGCCAACATCGTTGTAAAAAAAAGAATAATGAATAGTTCTATTTTTGAATAATGATATACATGATTTGTTGTTCTTTATATTATTGAAATTATTATACAACAGTAGACAATTTTTTATGAGAAGAAGTAAGATGATAATATCACGCTGATACGCAATGGAGAGAAGAGAGCTGAAAGGCAAAGGAGAGAATAGTCCGTCCTGCACCCGAGGGCGGACTGTTCTCTCCTTTGACTTTGCTTTGTACCGCGATGTTAAAGTATACTCTTACTTATTTACAAATGCTCATTGATATACAAAACCTCTAGATACACAATTAGTCAAATCGTGCACGAGTTTGCCTTAGAAAACTTCAATCATAATTTTTCCCGAGTTGGTTATTGCTTAGTAAAACAACTTTAAAAAAAATTATGTCTTAACTTTGACATTTACGTAAAATTAGAAACGGTTTTGATTATTACTTTGGTTCAAGACTGTGATTCTAGCGTGGTTACAGACTCGAATAATTAACTGATTGGTCACCCTATGTCGGTTTTTCTGTTCATTGAATTATTATTTTCTTATTACTGTATCTTCATATAGCTAGTCAGAATAAATGCACACATATTATTATTGTATAAATATTATATTTTTTTATGAATATATACATATACATATGTATATGCTTGCATTTCTTCTGAGTAGTAAATTAAATGCGACTCAACCTTTTAAAATTTTAAATGGTTTTAAAATTACTTTATGAAGAAAGCATGCAAGTGAGATTACGGCTCATCTTATGTTAGGTGATAACAGTTCTTCAAGGCCTTTCGCAACTTCAAAAACTTCAACTTTTTGACACTGGTGCTGGAAAGAGATGATTTCAGGTAACGCCACGGGTGTCGTACTATTATTTGTACAGCGGTAACCATTTTTTTTATAGGAAAGGTTGGCAAGCGAGCAGACGGTTCACCTGATGTTATGTGATCCCGTCGCCCATGGACATACACAACATCCGAAGAGTTGCCTATGCGTTGCCAGCCTTGGAAATTAGATGAAACAGGTTAAAGGGTAGGATGGGATAGGATTATATTAAGGATTTGAGGAGGAAAGGAGTGGGTAGGAATGGCCATCCGACAATCCTAAGAGCCATGCTTACTTTATTTTATGCTGGCTCTGTGAAGGGCAGTGGTACCTCCCCAAGCGAGCACGGCCGTAGAAGTGCAGCAAAAGCTGTATGAAGGATGTTATGCTCTACCACCTCGATTTATAATGCTTGCGCTTTATAATGCTGCATACGTTGGGCCGGCTGGAAATACTGCCTCGCTTTGCTGAGGACGCCAAGTTTTTTGAATCAACTTGGTTTTTAGTTCCAAGTGACCGCGGAACTGTACGTCACTCGATATATCGACGTCAAGAATTCCGATCGAAACTGGCAACTGGGGAAGTGTTTTCGAAGTGAGGAGATACGACGAAGGGTTTCTTTTTAGCGGTGAACGCGCAAACTTGTGTCTTCTGGAGGTTAATCTAGACTAAATTTAGTCGATCCCAATCCGAAATTTTGCTAAGCAAATTTTCGATTTCAGACGCAAGTTTATTCCGGCACTCGGCGACGCGGTCCTTAAAAATTATTTGCCCGGCTGGTATATAAGGTGTCGACTGCATTGTCATCTGCATAGCAGTGAATGTTGCTGGTGCGCAACAATTCATTGACATGCAGAAGGAACAGTGTGGGTCTTGTGGGATACCAGCGTTCACAGACTTGGAGATAGAGATAGAGATGGTCGATAGCGACCTTGATGCTCCGATATGCGAGTAAGTTGGTGATCCATTAACATAATTTCTCAGGTAGCCAATAAGACGTGATCTTGAAATGCAGCGCTTTGTATATTACTCCATCGCATGCCTTCGCTACATCCAAGCTAACTGTTAAGGCCTCCCCCTTACTTTCGATTGCCTCCACCGATCGATGGGTCAGATACACTAGTAGATCACCAGCAGATCGACTTCTGAGGAAACGGTATTGGCGGTCGTTGATCAGTTAATAATCTTCTAGTTACCTGAGACAGAGAGAAAGAGGATGGAATAAATAGTTCCATACCTAGAAGCACCACATCGGCAACAGAATCGGCGACAGCGCTCGGATCATCCAGTGAAAAATAAATCTGCCTCCGGGGGTAGGATGCATAGAAGGTCAGCATCCCATTTAATCTGCTGACATGTGATGCCATGTGTGGCGATGTCCGAGTAACGGGCACTTGATAGACACCTCACTCTGGATCAAAAGATGGTCGGAGGAGCTTAACGGGTCGTCGACAAGGATCTTGTAATTGTCTGCGCGTACACTTGTGCACTATAATATCTCCTTCGCAGTTGGATGATCTTTGAGTAGTTTCGCCGCCGTGTACGAAATTCGGTCAGGAGGACATTATTTTTTATTTTTTGGCTTGGTTAAGGGAATAAATTTCATGATATTACATTTTTTTCTAGAGTTCTCACTTCCGGTCCCTTTCCCCCCTTCTGCCACCTCCTCATACTGGGCGACAGTTTAGAAGTAATTTTTGTGTTACTCTGCAACAGAACTTTTTTTTCTGAAATGTTTCCCTGCGTTCCTTTCTGACGACGTTTATGGAAATTTTATGATGCTTAGTTGTTTGTAGTTATGAACTACTAAGAAATAATACAAAAGCACTCAAATTCGTATTTGTAATATTAGAAATTATTATAGATTTTGAATTTGCATGTAAGCCATTAGATTAATAATTCATTAAAATTTCTACAACTAAGTTAATTTACAATCACTGTAAATTTTTTGTGTAGATTAAAACAAATTGAACATTACAAAATAAGTACTTTAGAATCTTTATCCAATCCTGACCATGAACCTACACGAATTATCAATTAACATAATTAAATTTCGGAGTTGTGGATTAAACTGATTACAACGTTATCAATTAATCTCCATTCATTATCAGTTAATATTAGGCTGTGATATGGGATTTTTGGTTAATCATAGTTGTGACAGGATGGCTGCTTGGACCTCTGTGTTTTTGGTGGCGCTTGCCGCAGGATTGGTAAATTGGTTCATTTCTTATTGTAAATTAAAAAAGAGCGTTATAACAAAGTACTTACATCTGTCAGAAGTAAATCTTCTTTGACAATTTAATTTTTTTTAATTCAATTTAAATTAACAATTAGAAAAAGACGTCAGCCAATGAAGAAAAAAGCAAACATATTCCTAAAGTGAATTACTATCTCCTACTGTCGTGTTTCTCTATTACTGTCTGTGTGTGTTACTGTACTTGCAGACGTTGTCTTGTCACAATGCCCCACCCAAACACACACAAAACTTGGTAAAAATCGGAGTTCAGTAATGGTTTTTGATTAACAATTAAAACCTAAGTTCAGAGAGGACAACATCTGCGAAATCCGCTAGTTACTTACAGTGCGGATATTTATTATTCCTGCATGCAAAAAAATCTTGTACGGACTGATTCATTTCAAATGCAGAAACCTTAAAGCACCTATAGTGATAGAATCATTTTAGGGTTCCGTACCCGAGGGACGGCGGCAAAGGATCAGCGGGATCCTATCAATAAGCCTCCGCTGTCCGTTCATCCGTCCGTTCATCTGTCCGCCAATATGTCTCTTTGCGGGCTGTATCTCATGATTCGTAATATTAGTAATTTTCACAAAATGTGTAGATGTGTTACTAGAAATGGGTTTTTCTTGGCTTTTCTTGCTCAGTCATAACGGCAACAAGTATTTTATATTATAAGGTGGTACGGAACCCTAGCACTTGGCCGGTTTTTTAATCACCAAATCTATGTGATATTTTGTCCATTCCGTATTATGTGTTCGAGTGTAACAAACTCTATATCTCATGTTCATAATTTAAGTAGGATGGTCTTAATTTAGACAGAAACAGTGATTCTCAATCATTGTGCCGCGACTCTTTGGAGTGCCGCCAAATTTTATAAATAAAAAGAAATATTGAGACTCTTAAATGTCGAAGACAATATGAGAGTACTCTCTCTCCCTTATTGTCATTTTTACAACCAAATACGAATAAAATCATCAAAAATCAAGCTCAAATTTAAAAAAGTATTCTTATTATTAATGCCTCATCTTATAATTAATCCCTTAATGGATGTATTGTTGCTTTTCGGGTACATATTATATTATTTGACATTATTATTATTATGATAAATATGACAATATATATATATAAGTAAATAACTTTTAAACTTGTCTTTTACTTTGTAATACTCCAAATTTTGGAATCGTTACAAGTGTGTCGCGACAAAAGATGGAGCTGACAATCGTTGCTCTGATATACATTTTTTTTGCAGGCCTACGCTGATCCGAGACTGACTTTCCCGGAAAATGTGCAAGGGCGTAAGTATTATCTTAAAAATCAGATCATCTAAACAAAGTATGATGATATTTTACAGGAGTTGTATTAGTCAAAAGTGATTTATTCGACCCGTGTATAATATCTCCAAATCTAGTCAATTTTTAAAATTCGTTTATAAATTAGTGTTTTAATCGAAAACTTTGGATCCTTTTTAAATATAGCACAACGAGTATAAAATTTGGTATAATAAATAATCTTCTTATGAGCTGTTTATTTCCAAAATTTGAAGAGCAGTTCTTACCGCCTCAGGAAGAAAGGAGGTCCGCAGAGCGCATCGCTTTCGTCACTCTATTTTTTTTTAATGACAAAAGTTGGAAATAGAGCAGCCGGTTCAACTGATGTTAGGTGAAGCCGCCGCGGTCGCCCATGGACTGCCTTTATTATATAAGATCTAAGTCGCGTGTTAGAATTGTTAAATCAGTAAGGTTCGGTTCGGTGTTTATTTGCTTTAATGTGCTTTCTGTTTAATTGTGGATATTCTTAAATTTTACTTTATTAGTATTTTATGAACGTCTATTTTCACTTTGTTTATGCCTAATATATATATATATATATATGTCGGAAAAATACACACATAATTGTTCAAGTTTTCACTTCTGTCGACACTCCCGGAATGCCATGGTTTTATTTATTTTAGTTTTAAAATTAATACATTTTAAAGCACATTTAAAAACTGAAAGCGAAAATACTAGTAGATCATAGTAGAAAAGAATTTATGGTAAAAAATTAGTTAAACACCCACTTCTCATAGAAATACTATGTATGTAATGTATTGTCTGTGTGAATTTTTTAGCAGGTTTTCTTTGGGACATATAAAACTTTTATAATGTTTTTTTTTTTTTAATATTCCATGCTTACAGATAATTTTCATTAAATATCCACTGTACTAGAGAGTATCAGGATATGTTTTACAAATATTTAAACAAAGGTTGTGTTCAAGTATTCTGCTTTTGTGATTGACAGCTTCTTAATATTTTTTGTGTATATGTTTATTGTAATCATTTTACAGACACCAATATTGTTGGGTGTATTAAAAGTAACCATTTTTTTCTAAAAAATTTGTCCGCACTCTTGGTGTTCCGTAATAATATGAACTCTTTAATAAGTTTACATAACAATGATGTATTGTTTAGTGTCAATCACCATTTGTTTCATGACTCAGAGCAAGATGTGTGCTGAGTGTTTAATAGCCACTCTTCAAAGCTGTTATCATAAATTTATTGCTGCTCTCAATTATCTCATGTGCATGTGTGAATATATTATTCGTTTTGATGCAGATGTTGTGATACAATAGAACAATTATCACTGATTATCTGCTTACATTTATGTTGTCGGGACTTTAATCAGAAAATTTTATTCTTTGGCTAAAAATGGCACCAAAAATTGATTAATTTAGATCTTTCATGCCGTCCAAATACTTCCAATATAGTTTCTTTTATAATTCGAATGCCTTATTTATGTTCATCTTATACGTATATTCTATGTACATCTCGAATATTATGAATTGCGAATATAATTGTCGTAAATTTTCCTGGAGAAAAAACAGACTTTAAGTTTTTTCCATTTGAGATTCATTTAAAAGAGTTAAATAGAGAGTTACAGCGTAGTAGTTTTTCAAGATGAAATTGCGATCGATTAAGCAGCCATTAGCAATGCCTCCTCTATTAAGTTACCCGACGTTCGAAGGGGGCATTGTTTTTCAAGCGTGTGATATTTCAATATGTGACTGGTGTTATGAATATTTAAATATGTGTGCGAGACATTAGGATAACGTACATATAAGATCCACGTAAACTGTTTACACGTTTATTATATACATTTTGTATTTGTAAACTCTCCGCAAATGTGTGTCGCGTTATTGTTATTAAACCTGTGCAATTGCCTGAGCTTTGACGTATTGCTGAAATGAAAATGGAAAATATTTTCTTGCGCTAATAGGTTTATTCCTGCTTTTAATTATCAACAACCCTGTTTAAATACATCAGGTGCGACACCTGGTCCGTCTGACCATACCCCTACGCAACGTCTACCAAGTGGAACGGGCCGACTCGGGAGGGGCGGGCAGTTCGGGCGACTCCGGCAGCATCCTCATAACGACCGCGCACCACACGAGTTTCCTATTCGGGAACATATCCGACCGCGACTTCCTTGTCCACAAAATATCGGAGCTGCTTGCCAAGTTGCCCAAGTAAGTTTGCTCTCCAAGTTAAGTCAAGTTGCATCTTCAAGGAAAATTTGTTTTTCTACAGTTAACTTAAACATTTTAGTTGTTTAATATGTTTTATACATGTCCCATTATATTATGTATAGTGTTGTGAATTTGCAATGAAACTAGTTGACTGAGCGAGCGAAGCGAGCGAGTTTACAATTACAGTTGGGGCGAAAACCCATTTTACATATGTATGCATATGTATTTATGTATGTACTTATGTATATATGTATGTTTCGCGATAACTCTCGAAACAGTGTCCCAAATTAAGTTAATTTGGAATATATGTAGGTAATATTAGTAAACTTTTTAAATTAGTTGGGCATTCAAATTGGTTCAGAAGTTTATGAGATTATTAATAGATGTGAAATAATTCTAAGAAATAATATAATCGTGAGGTACAAGTTCGCGACGAACCACTAGTTTATTCTCTTTTAGTTTTACATTTCGGTAGCTTCTTTCTATTATTTTGACATATTTTTATTTTATTTGAGCAGCCAGGTTTGACTAGCTTAGCTAGGTTAGACAGGGAGCGAGACAAATAATGAATGCTTTCGTTTTTAACTTTGTTGTTAACGGTCCTTTAAATATTTCTTTAATAGCCCAGTACTTGTTCTACGTTCTATTTCCCTACTAGTATATGACTTAAACGATATCAAGTGTCCTAGGTACACATATTCTACATATGTTGACGTTAAGTTTAATAATACTGGCTTCTTGTTTTTACTTGACATAATCTTCGTTTTGTCTAGATTAATACATAGCCCTGCTTGTTTGCTGTGGTGTCTAAGAGACTCTAGTAAGTACTCGAGTTGTTCTGTATTTTCAGAGAATAAGACTATGTCATATGCAAATCTGAAGTATGATAGGTGGGTGCATTTTATATTTATTCCAAAATTTTTCCAGTTGAGTTTTTTTGGAACGGACTCAAGAACGTCTATGTAAAGTTTTGGTGAAATCGGATCTTCTTGTTTCACACTTCTAATGAGTTCACTTCTTCTAATTCTCAATGCTGGTCCTATTGTTTCTAGGCGTACTTTTGAGTTTTTGAGTAAGTTTCCTTAATGACTTCTATGTAGTTATTATCACTTAAGGCGTAACAGATAAAGTTGTGTGAGATAGAGTCAAACGCCTTTAAGTAATCTACAAATACTATATAGATCGATAAGTCATGTTCTGCATATTTTTCTATTATCAGTTTCAATGTATTTACGTGAACTATTCTACATTTTTTTTAATGAAGCCCTCTTGCTCTATTTTCGTCTATTTCTTTTGATATGCGTCTTAGATGTGTGGGATTTTTGTGTCTATGATATAAACAGTTCCTTTTTATATAGAATTTGACTAAACAGACCTATCATTGGTTTTATCAGTTATCTTTGCCCGTCATTATCATTTCATTCGTCACTCCACCTGGACCTGGATGGTTGCCTGATTTTAGGTTATTTATGGATTTTTTTTTATATAGGAAAGGTTGGCAAGCGAGCAGACGGTTCACCTGATGTTATGTGATCCCGTCGCCCATGGACATACACAACATCCGAAGAGTTG
>DWHK01000627.1:0-13233 GCA_018247855.1 Graphium androcles | reverse complement strand
GGATGCCGGAAGTAGGCAACTAGCCAAAAGAATATTAGACAGAAATAAATACTAGATATTGATTAATGTTTACCATTAAGCACGACCGCTTGCTTCATCACCACGCATTACAAACATATAATAAAACAGTAAATCTGATGGGCCTGTAGATTGTAAGCATGTATCGATTATTATTTTTTAAATGAAAAAAGTATTATTCAAATTGTGGAATACTAAATTTCGTATCGATCAGATAAGTATAAGTTCGGATCCCTTCAGCGACATGAAAAGAGCTGAAGATCTTTAAACGGCTGAGCAGATTTTCGTAAAGCCTTATATATATAGCTACGAACATTTCCTGAAAAATATGCAATCGAATAGCAAAACACGCATCCAAATCGGATCGGTAGTTCTTGAGAAAACGCGCACATACAAACATACGGGTCGAATAGAACCTTCCTTTTTGAAGTCATTTAAAAATGGCGAGCGATAGAAAAATGGTAATAGCACATAAACAATTTTTAAACATTTTGTGACACATTTTGACCGAGCGAGCGAAGCGAAGCGAGAGAGGTTTACACTTACAGTTGGGGCGAAAACGCATTTTATGTATGTATGTAACGCGATAATTCTCGAACCAGTGCTCGAATTTAAATGAAATTTGGAATATATGTAGGTAATATTAGTACGAATTTTAAGTTTATTGGACATCAACAACAAGTTCAGTAGTTTAAGAGATATTGAAATAAATGTGAAACAAAATAATCGGAAGGGCCAATTCGCGGCGAACTACTAGTTAGATAAACTGAACTCCTCGCATACAAAGTTGCGGCCGACTATATAGGAAAATAACAAGCCAAATGAAGCCCACAAAACCCAACCACAACCTCAATCTTGAAACCAAAGCTGTCCGGTACTTACAGCTGAGTGGACACTCAGCATTATTTCCGTAAACTAAGCTGTTCACGTAATCGAAAAAGACGGTATCTTTATGCGAAGAACATTGTAATCCGACACGTGGAGGCACAAATGTGAATCATCAGCGTGACGTGGTCATGTTAGCACTCGATATTTAAACACGCCAAGGAATTCGGTCGCATGTTTAAGTTATTTACTAGTAGTTCGTCGCGAACTTGGACCTCGCGATTATTTTGTATCACATTTATTTCAATATCTCTTAAACTACTGAATCGATTTTGATGCCCAACGAACTTAAAAATAGTAGAAATATTACCTATATATATTTAAAATTTCAATTCAGTTAGACCACTGGTTCGAGAGTTATCACGTCACATACATATATACATACATAAAATGCGTTTTCGCCTCAACTGTAACTGTAAACCTCGCTCGCTTTGCTCGTTCGGTCAATAAGAGGCCACCGTAGCCAAAGCCGGGCTTTTTGCATTATAGAAAACTAGCAGTGCCCGCGGCTCCGCTCGCGTGCAATTGTGTTCGTGTTTTTAACCGACTTCAAAAAAATGTTAACGTTTGTGAGGATGCAAGGATATTTGTGACTCTTTCACGCAAAAACTACTGAACGGATTTTGATGAAACTTAACAGTAATATAGCTTTTACATCGGAATGACGAATAGGCTATAAATAATAAACATATGTAAATTTCTCAAAATGTAACAATAAGTATAAAGTCAGAAAAAATCCGGGCGTCTGTATGTCGGTGTGCGCTGCGTAAACCGATACAGTTATACCAAGATAATGTATGGTGAAATTGTTCTTCTTATTTGATTTTAAAACAAATTTTCACAGAAAATTTAAAGACTTTAACCGCTTCAAAAGTGGAGTTTTGTAATGTGTTTTCAATTGTAACTTCCTCCTCCTTTTTTTGAAGTCGGTTAAAAATAGATACTCATACGATACCTATACATAAAACTAAGTTATTTTTTAATTTTTCTCGGCTTTTATCAAATCAATATGAAATTTATAACAGATTTGAAGTTATACCTACACCATTAGAACCATGAAAATCAATTTCACGCACTAATTTTTAAATGACACGAGTACAAACATACATCGAGATAATTTTTATTTTCTTATATTAAAAGACGAAATAAACCAATTTCTCCACGAGTTTTTCAACAACAACATAATCGCAACACTTGACCTAGTCACAAATGTTAGTATAAATGAGCGTTGCCGCGATAAAACTAACCCAATATCCTACACAGCCTTCGGGCAAAGTCCTTGGTCTTATTTATATCTAGATCAAGGCCTTGTCCCCAATCACGATATTTGCTAAAGGACTAAGGAAGAAGAAATGGGGTCGGAGTTATAGAGAGGATAAAGGCACATTATTTGATGTCAACTTACTTCGCAGCTAAATAGTATTTTTTCTAACATTTATTTTTTAGATAATGTAAGCTAATTTTTTTGTCAATTTGTCGTATATTTTTTTTGGTACGCTATCTTTTCACGGGCTTATTATTTTACCCATAGTTTATAGTTAGATTTTTATTAGCAGCAAAATCCTATAGAAAAATCTTTGGTTTAAATGATGGCATTATTTGAGGCTATTTTAATCAAATTTGCGATGCTTACTGCTGAAGCTATTAGAAAAAAATACAGTATTCTACGTTTTTATATCCAATTATGTGCTTATTTTTATATACATACTTACTATTTAAAAAGAATGCGTCATATTTTCGACAGATTTATTTCAATTTAAAACTTTTTCGACGCAGAAATGTCATAATATATTTACCATTTTTTTTTTTCAAATCTACTTTATCTTTGTATTTTTCACGATCGTCAAAAGACTCGATTGCATGTTTTGGAACCCTAATAAGGCCGTGTCAATATATTTTAATACCTTGAAGTTCTTTTTAAAACTGAATCATCTAAAAGTATTGCAATACGAGTCCACAAAGTAAACAAATTAGAACGTAAGCTGATATAAATCCGTTAGTGTATTCGCCCTTCAAGTATATTTTAAACTCAAATATGAACCTTGAAATGTAAGGCACAAATGTTATTATAAGCTATTATACCGAGCCCTTCAAGTATTTTTAGATTATACAAATATGCACCTTGAGCCTCTGATTGTAAAGATGTTATTATATTGCAAGTATGAATGCGGAAATCATTCGTAACGATGTTTGTTTACTAGTAAATTTTAAACTAACGATGACTGGTTTTAAGAGTACCAAATAAATGAGGAAGTTAACTTGAACGTACTTAAAGACAAACAAGCAAGCGTTTATATATGATTCATGGGCAAAAAGATGAATGGATGGTAAAACTGCGTTTCACGCGTTTGCGCGTTATAAGACACGTATGTCGACTGTGTTTTTACGATTATTCATCTTAATTCTTAATAGAAAATAGGCCAGTGAGGTGCGAGTTTAGAGGTCCGTAGATAGGTCGTGTGGGGTTCAATAAAATTATTTATTTTATGCTGTTAAATAATACTACGTTAATTAAAATATAAATAAAAATATGTGATGGAAGGAACCATTATTCTTATGTAAGTAGGTAGGTAGGTAGATTATGGCACGGCACGCATGATACAGGGTTTCTACTGAGTAACAAAACAATCCTAGTCTCTGTCGCTTCAAGTGTTAGAGCACATCTGATTCACAGGTCTTATATATTCTTCATATATAGTCTTATCATCTTATACATTGTTTTCCTTACATGAGTAGGGTACCACTGTCTTTTAAGCCGATGTAAAATGTTGTATTTCTGGTGTGTGAATAGGCCAAGTGGAAATCCCCCACCCCTTTAACCCTATTCCTTTCCAAATGCATTCCTATCATCCTGTATATGGATTCAGAAATCTTGCAAACATTTGTCTTTTGAGAAAAAAACCTACTCAAACGTTGTTCCGCTACATAATATACAATTTCGGCCAAACATTTTTTGGTCCAAGTGGGCTAGAAATAACAATAAATGTGTGTTATTTAAATAATAACCCAGAGAACGCCCGCGACTGCCTTCACGTATAGTTAAAGTCATAAATATTATGCATCGTAAAAAAAAATAACGACGAAAATCATTGTTATTCTAACGCATTTATATAAGCCACATTAATGTGAAAATTGATCAAAATCCACTTAGTAGTTTGCTCGTGTAAGAATAAGTACCATGACACGCATCGATATTGTTATTAATGACGTGATTACATCTTATAAATCGATGAACACCGACTGCACGCACGAGATAACATGACTCATTGTCACGTTCCGCACGGGCCGAGCGTGCAAGCAAAAGCGCGGAACAAGCGATAGAGAGGCACGATCAGCCTAAGAGTTCGACTTGTGAAGCATATATGATTGAGGAAAGGAAACATCCTTATGACCTATCACGTAAAATTATCGCCCGTAAACCGACTTTACTCACAACCATCTTTTTATATTCAACTAATTATAACACGAAAGAATCAGCAACAAGTGGATCGTATAATTATTTATAGAGTAGTCATAGAAAATAATCCTGTGGGCAAAATGCACGCGTAAGCGACTCCATCGAACCCCAATCCGGCCGGAGACCCCGGTGCAGGGTCGGTGAGCTTTGGGCGCAGTGTCAAACGCCTTGACAGGCGTCCGAGACCCGTTTACAGTGTCACACCGAAAAAATCAATACTTTTATACGTTGCGTCTGTAACTTGACAATGGATAGGTTTTCAATACTATTTTTTTATACTTTATACAAATCATTTCCATTAATATATTTGTCTTCTAGACAGAAATTTTAACTGGTAATATAATTAATTATATTATATTATAAGCTTAAGCAAAAATCTTGTAAGATTTTAAATGTGATATTTCGAATATTTGTCTATTAATCACTCACAAAAAAATACGGCACTCTCCTTGAATTAAGGAACATAAAGAAAAAAGAATAAGACACGGGGTTTTACCTCACGGTGCAATTGGATTGGTCTTAAACTCTGACCTTATACTTGGACGGATATCGTTACGGTCTCTCAACAGTTGATATATCGACAGTCAATTAGGCGTCTTCATGGAATCTAGAACAGCCCTAGTCTCGATGTTATCGAAGGCTTCTCATGGTGTATATACTCTAGGCAAAGAGTCTTGTTGTATTCCTCGGTCTTCTGAATTATTTGTCCGAGTGTGTGTATGTGGTCTACTGTACGGAAGCCTTTTTGAAACCCAGCCTGCTACACGGGCTGAAAGTCATTGAATTTTTAGACGAGACAATTCGTTATAACTCTGGAAAACGACTTATTCACATGACTACAAAGTAATATAGGGTGATAGTTATTCAGTAGCGTTTTATCACCATCTTGAAAAACAGCACAACACTCCTGCTCTATACCTCCAGTATAATGCCGTAATGGAGGCCGAAATTGAAGAGCTTAGCTAGCACCGCCACTACATATGTGCCTAATATTATTCCATCTTCTCCCGGAACATTGTTATACGCAAGTTGTCCTAGTCCTAGGGCTTAACTAATCTCGACCATGTCGATGTCAGGATCAGGACCAGCTCGTCTGATAGGTGGCACATAAGTCTGTCTCGAGAATCATCCGCGTGGTATAAGTGAGATGGAGACATTTGGGAAACATATAGTTCCCCATAGAATTTTTCGACTTTAGCAAGAATCTCTGGCTTAGAGGTGACGGTGGTTCTCTATGGTGTTGTACCTTTGTCAGGTGACGTTTAGCCAGGAGGTTTGAGACTTAGAAAGACTTTTGAGTACTATTATGTCCTCAATGCTTTGGGTATTCGCTCTTAAGTCCCGCTTTATACTTATTTTTTAACTTTCTTGTTAAATACCTGAAGCACAGTAGGTGTGGCAATTACCATTACCAGTCCTGTCTCTTCGTCGTCTCCTCCAGAGTCTCACTTGTGAGAGAATATTTTTAACTCACCTTTATTACGAGATACGCTACCCTAGCCAACACAATGCCAACCAATACGATATTATTCTTGAGTGACATATGAATCAAAAATCCATCCACTACCTTGGAATAACTGATGTCCTTTCAGGAACTATACTCTAGTTAGCCAGCATAAGTCTAGGTTACCAGCATCTAATGTTAAAGCATCCTCGCCCTGTCTTCGGATTTCCGATACATCCACTATGTACCAGTTAATATGACTTAGATTTACTTCGAATTTGACAAGGCTTTCGTCCAGCTGCAGAGACCGTCCATTAAACGTAGGCAAGAACATGCGTTTGTTGTATTGTGCCGTACCCCGGAGATTCTTAGCACGCACCATCGCACCGTTACCATGGCCGGTACCGTGGCCAGGAATAGTGCCACAACCGGGAACTGGGGGCCTTAAATCTAAGCTCGTTCTCATTGCGGGAAAGTTGCCTTAGTCACCACGCTTGGCAGGCAAGTTAGTGACCGCAGTTGCTAGAAACTTTCTCTGACGGCGCTGCTGCCCACAATCAGGATTGACATTTGAAAATCTAGCTTTAATGTCGCCAGAGCATCGTCCGTTATCCAGCAGGATGTATCACGAACAGGTGAGGTTGGCAATAGTGGTCCTAAGATAAAAGTTGGTCCCTCTTACATCTTTAGAAGTCTTACATCAGTAGAAGTGAATTTTAACTTTGTTAAGCAAATTCGAAGCTTTTTCTGTCTGTATATTCTTTTTATATACTTTTGCAAAACTCAGGATGAGGAAATCTAGGTAACCAAGATCAAATCTAGATATTGGAAGAAGCTATGAAAGTTAACTTTTCATAGCTTCTTCCTCTCCCTAGCAAGAGGAAGAAGCCTAGCCTTATTCCCAATGTACTTGCCTTAATTTATGCTGACCAACTTCTAATCCAACCAAATACTACCTGAATGTCCTTTTTTTCACAGAGCGCCTGGCATCTGACCTCCACAAGCCAAAGGGATAAACTAAATTCGAATGATGAATTAGTCGTCAGAATATTTGAATACGCTGATATCCTTTAACACCTACCAAAGGTGTTCTTGACAACCAAAAGAAACTTTTTATATTTATTTTTTTATTTTTTTTTAATATTGATTTAGCCAAAAATGTTTATCTTATAACATTGAAATATATGGCATATTTTCCTTGGTTGCTTATATTTGTTTGTAATCATAAAATATATACTAAATGCAAATTTCTACAAAGTTTTTCATAAATTTCTTATTCATTAATGTGATGTGATAAATCTTAAAAAATATATTAGTCCCGCTGAGTTTCTTACGCCGGTTCTTCTCAGGTCAGTGGCTTTACTTTCAGAACCGGTGGTAGTTTCTTTTGACAATCAATAAGTAAGTGTAAACACTTCTATATTGAATAAAGATATTTGAATTTGATGTAATATTTATAATGCATAATATCTTACGAGACAGCTGTTCTAAATCTCTCTATATTTTCTATACCTCAATACCTCAGACCCTTGTATGTGGCAAAGTCATGAAGTTAAATGAAATTGAAGTTCTCCAATGACAATTTTTAATGAAACTGAAGCAGAATCAAGTAATCACTAATTCTTATTTTATTGCAGTTGACAATGTTAAATATTTTCATCAATATATAAGAAATAGGATTAATTCAAATATGATGGAAATATACAACCATGTTAAACTAAAATTGTTGCTTGTAAGATTTTTTTTATGTTACATCATCAGTTCTCACAAAGTGACTAAAGTAATAATATGCTCGCCAGTAGGGAGAGTTGCATAACATACATTTCAATGTCATAAATTAATATAATTATCTAGGTGCTAACACCTGTGGACTGAAAACTTACACAACTTCATAAGACTTGATTATCATTAATAAGAAATTATGATAGGGGATTTGTAAATTGGTACCTTTAATCTGGTGTTCATATACAAATTAATAATTTGGAGACGTTAGATGTCTATAACGGTGCTAAATAGTCATTTCAGCTCAAAGGGATTGTTTATGTATGTGCAGGAGATACATTTACTCTCTCTCTCTTTGTTATCTTACCCTGATGGACAAAGTAGCCAATGCAACTAAAGAACAACAGAAGAGCATAGGTTTAAGGTGCATGGGTTTTTCATAATTAATTTACTCCCCCAGCTCAGATATCTACAACAATAGGATAAAGATCAGGAGCAAAAATGATAATAGTAAACATCGGCCAATCTATTCAGAGATTATCCTACTGCACAGCATATATTATGATGCACAATTGTATGTGTCTGTGATAGGTGCATTCTCTATTCCTTTACTCTCATAGCCTGATGAAACGGAAATCCGACACGACCGGAGAGAGATCAGGCCTAGGACCAACTTTTGACATACACCTCTGGTGCCTCAATTATCTTTGTTTTCCGGCAATCGGATGCTCAGCCCTAATGAAAATAATATGGTGCTAATGAACAAAGAACATATTTTTTTTTAATTTTCATGTCTGTCTGTTTGTTTGTGTCGGCTAATGTTCAAATGGCTGAAATAATTTTGATGGGTTTTGGATTGGCGGATAGCTGAGAGTGTAGGGATTAATTATGCAATTATAATATTAGGGAAAAGGTCACAATAGTGTTAAAAGATCTTATAATTGCAAGTAAAATTAAGGCAACAGCTAGTTTATACATATAAATAATATTGAAGCATCTGTTTGTAATATCAAAAAGAGAGCTTTTTATTAAATACATATGAAAGTAATATAATACTAAATAAGACAAAAATTGTCTTTGTTAATTAGTATTGATAGTTTTTAAGTCTCATTAACTATTTTAAGCCCTTTAAATAGTTAACAAGGCCTAAAAAGTATTGTTTTGTTAAAAATGCAGGCAAGAGCATATGAATATATGATATACTTTACTTCCTGACATATGTATTTGCTCATTTGCATATTTTCTAATATCTCTTGCCACTCCAGATCCCATGCTGCCTAACAATGTCTTGAGATATTTACCAATTTTTTTTTGTGTAACTGAAGCTATAAAATATATAAAAAATTACTGGCTCTGTACATGTTTTATTCAAACTTAAATAACTTCTTTTGGTCAAAAGTATTTATTCTTTTTTCACCAGAAAATGTAATCTTTTTCACTGAACTCTTGCTTTGTTTGCTGTTTGTGAACAAAGGACATTGTCCGAGTTTTATGTCCTTCCTTTATTATTTATGGGATTTATAAATGTAGTGTAGTATATAAGCCATTACTTAATTTTGTATATTAGTCTACTTATTATATTTTAACCAAGTACACAGAGTACAAATAAAAAACTTTTAACTCAAAGGATAAACATCTCCGATTCCATTGTAATAATTTATCACAGTTATATACTTGAATGTTAAGTTTTTCTGGTAACGTCTGGCTATTAATCCTTTACCCTTGAATAAGAAACAGCATTAGCAGCAACGCGCCTTATATTTGACACCTATTACTAATAACTAAACAATTATCTAATTTATAATTGGACATGGACAAAGACTCACTCTAATCCAATGGAGAGCAGGTGCTGACCGATGAGACGTACAATCTCCTGGTCAGTCTGGCTCATCCGCAGGCCAGGCGGCTGCAAGTCGCCGTTGCGCGCGGAGGCGTCGCCGTTGAGGTGGGGAGCGGCGACGGCTCCGTTGGTGCAAGGCTGGTGCATGGCGGCTGGCGCGGGGTCCGGCGACAGCCTGCGGGTGCGCTTGCGCGGCGGCCGCTGGCCTGCGCCCTCGTCCCCCGAGTCACTGGAGGCCAGACTGGCCCTCTCGGCTGCGCGTGCTCGCCGCGCTCCCCGGAGCGCCGAGATCACGAGCGCGCCCTCCGCATCCGCCGCATCGGCCTCGACGTCTTGGCCTCGTGACGTCACGGCCGCCCGATACGCACCACCCGAACTCAATGGACCATCTCCCTTTGTTCGACGCTACAAAACTACGCTTCTCGCTTGCCCTCTATTAACACCTTTCAGCAAGTTATCCAATCGATAAAAACTGATAAGGAAATCTTAGAGCACTTTTCCACAATTATATTATCAATACTTGTTCACGACGTATTCTAGCGTACACAAAAATCAGCTGAAAATGAAACGACAGCTGTCTATGTTCGCTATGTGCAACATCGCCCTTTCCGTTTTGGATGACGTTCGTTTGTTGTTCGGTCGCAGATCGGATAGAATCGTGTGCAATGTAATGACCTCAAAATAAAAATATTGTGCGTTGTGACATACCTTCAACTAGAGCTCTTGTGGGCAGTATAACATCTTTACAGTGTATAGCAATGGTATAGCTAAATCTAGTGAACTTTAAATTCAACTTTAAAAATAAGCTTGACAAAATAATTCAAAGTGCAAAATGATTTGACATAACTGCTGAGTTCATTTATTTACTTTTTTATTGACATGAAATTAAACCAACTTTATGGAACTTTACTTATAATGGAACGTAGCCATGTTACTAGCGTTTACGAGGAGAGATAGTTTTTCATTAGTGATAAGATGTTAAAATCTCCTTTAAAAGAACCTTTCTTAACTTATAATATTATAAAAAATTGTATTTTTATGAACCACATAAGGAGGCTCAGAATTTTTTTCTATATTATTAACAATTATTCGGTTAAATTAGATCTTTATAACCTAAAACGTTTAAAATTTAACCTGCTTCATAAACATAAACAATAAAATCACATTCATTGTTATTGTCAAAGAAGTCAATGAATGAAAGTTGAAGTTGAAAAATAAAAAAAATGGAACAGATATAAAAAGTTTACTTTCATGAAAACCTTATAGTAATAAAATGCAGTTTTATATTAAATTAATTTTCTTTTATGTGATCGTGAAACCTATAAATTTACAGTTATTAATTAATGTCAAAAACCAGGTATTACTGAACAATTATTTAGATTTTATTCACATGATGAATTTAGAATAACTTGCAATTAGATCACATTTACGTTTTTATACCACAATTGCAGGGAGGCGATGTTATGCAGGAAAATATAACAGCAAATGTGTCAGAAGACACTGTTATTTTGGATTTTTTACGATTAGACGGAGTTTATGTATCACAACTTGTCGACTTTACTAATGTAAGTAATTATATTACGTAGAAATTAGCTTTCGATGGTGTTGTAAAAAATTATCCAATGTGCTTTATTTAATTCTTATGTTAGTTAAAAACTTATATTATGTTTTTAAGTTTTAATATATCAAATATCCACTTTACAACACCAATTTTCTTACATTCTTCATTTTATGGTTATATTGTTGTATGAACCACCTGAACTGTTTAATTTTTTTAATATTTCTTTATTTTAGGAAGTAGAAGCTATGAAAGTTGTGATTCCAGCAGAGGAAGAATTGGGACAAAGTGGCCACCAGACTCTGTGTTTCTTAACACATGCAGCACAGGCTGATTTTATTGCACCAGATGCAATGGCTAAGCTAAGACAGGTATAGATTATAGTTTTATATATTGTTTCTAGCCAGTTTTAAAAATCCTTAAAAAATAATAATTGATAGGTATTCAACATTATATATTGAATTCTTTGCCACATATTGGTTATCAACAAAAAAAAAATAATGTTTGTAATATTATTAAAATTACGTAATTTATTTGAAATAAAGCCACATATAAACTTTGAATGTTGGTATGTACAACTAGTATTTTTATATTTGAAGTTGCTAACCTGCGTTGTGCTTAATTTGAATTTAAAATTTTGTCAAAATAATGACTTAAAACTGGTTGCATACAGAACAAAAAACAATTTTTAAACCTTGAGGTGCATGTGACAGCAAAAAATTCTTTGCCAAAGCTTTGACAGCTATAAAATTATGGCTAATTTTCCAATGGTTATAACATTTTTGCAAATCACAGGACTTTAATTTGTTGACAATTATTTGATATATGACAAATAACTGTTAGTTAACAAAAATTTGACTTATGCTTTATTAGAAACAGGTAGAACTCATGTAAAAAAGAAAAAAATATGTTAGTATATTTTTGTTGTGCTTAGAAAAACCCGGGGACAGTGAGAGTAGCAGAGGAAGACAAAGGATGGCGTCAGACAACTGCGACGGCGTGGGCTGGACGCGCTACACGACTTCTATCCCCAGCTGCTGCAAGACACTGTTCTTCAGCCAGAGAACGTGTATATCTCAGAGCTGCAGATCTTACGAGATGGGCACCTAGGCCAGGTAGTAATAGTATTTTTATTCTCTTCTATTATTGAACCTAAATCAGTAACTATTGGTTTTCAGTAACAGACACTGCATAAAATATTTTCATTGTTATAATGTTAAACATATAAATGATAAAAATTTATTCTCACAATACCTTACGGTCTCTATGAAATCTGAATTTACGTATTGTACACATGTAGTATATAAAACTTGAATAATTAGTGACAATGTTGCTTATGATTGATAGTTCCTTCTTTCAACCGTAAGCCACTTCGTCATATCTTAGACACCATATTCATACCTAAAAACATTTAGTACATATTAATACAGTTGAACTTAAAGACAACAAAAATTAATGATGCCAATATCTTTTGCCTCTCAGTATGTTATAGAATCACTTAGACATTTGAATGGAAATTTAATGCAGTTCATTTATGTAGTACTGAACAACAGCAATCTTTTCTTAATAAAATTATATGTGACACAAACACAACTATTTGTTCTTACATAAAACATAAAATACTTCAACTTTTTTTTATTTAAAAATAGGAGGTAGCATTAAGTTAATATAAGTTTTGTAACACATTTTAGGCATGGAACAGTCATCTTATTCTTCCGAGGTATCACCATTTCCAGCAAATGCCTTATCACCAGATGCAACAGATGGAAAACCAGCAGTAGGCCCTTGTGTTTCCGAAAATGATATAACACAAGAATGCATTTGTCATTTAGAGGTATGTGAACATGATAAACAATTTTGTAATAGTTTATATGTAACTTATGCATTTAATTTTTTATCTTAAAACTACAGAAAGCCATATCTTCTCTAGTAAATTTGTTTTAAATACCATTATTGTCAATACTTAAACATATGTTTTCCAACAGGTGTGTGTAAATTGGTACCCATGTGGCTTAAAATATTGCAAAGGTAAACCGCAAGGGGGTTTAAGTTACCGTTGCGGTATCAAAACCTGCCGTCGTTGCTACCGCTACCATTATTATGTCCGACGCCACGACGCTTGCTTTAGCTATACGTGACAGTGCGCCTTCTGGCCATTGGCCATCACATTGTGCCAAACTGTTTTGCTATTCACTCCAAGTGTGGTGTTTCTACTTTTTTACAAGAACTCAATTTTGTAATTCCAACAAAGTGTGTTTCTATGTAAATACAATATGCAAAGTAATTATATATTTAATATGCCCTCTATG
>DWHK01000626.1:0-13233 GCA_018247855.1 Graphium androcles | reverse complement strand
CCCAAGAGCCATGCATACTTTATTTTATGCTGGCTCTGTGAAGGGTGGTGGTACCTCCCCGGGCGAGCGTGGCCCTAAAAGTGCAGCAAAAGCTGTATGAAGGATGTTATGCTCTACCACCTCAGTTGTGGGGTTACCAGATGCCCATTCCCACCTTCTTCTTTTGACACTCCTTTCTTTTTCCAATCCTAAATTTGATGCCATTATCTTCTACCCAAAAAACCTATTCTATCCAATGCTGGCAACGCATCTGCAGCTTTTTAGCTTTTGAAGGTGTTCATGGACGATCTGCTCAGGCCTTATAATAACTACTAAGCAGCTGCTACCAAAGGTAATTTTGATTTGGTGAAAAAAAGAGCTGTCTCCAAGATGTATTGTACCTGGTATGAACCTTTAAGAATATGTTCGCCATTTACTGTATACAGATACAATTTTCTTTAGAGGATTATCACTATATTTCTGGTAAAATTTTTTGACCTCTACTAACTTCTTCCGTTAAAAAATATAGTTATAAATAATAACAAAATTGTCTACAATTGACTTAGAGTGGAACTTTCGTGGCATATTTTTTATGTTATTTTGATTTAAAAGCAATTATTTCTACCAGCTACTAACCCGTTCTCGATGAAGTTTTATGGGATCAATCATAAAGGAGTAACTATCAAATTAAGATATTAGAGAACATAGATATTTTTCAAATCGATTTGTAAAAAAAAACATCTGTTTGGGAAAGAAACATATGCCGAATTAACAACCGCCATCTTTTTTTTTAAAACGGTTAAAAAAAGCGAGCTAAACAAGTTTAGTTCGCATAATTGTTACAAAAAAGTTTTCATTCGAATAAATGTTGTGAAATCCAGTATCGGATACTTTTAGATTTATTCGCATAAAGTCCGACTCGTCGCCAACCGACTTCTCGCAAAGGAATCCAAATTGATTCCGTTATATTTAGAATCGAAGATGTATGCCGGATCTTGGCGTTTATTTTATTTTGCTAAAGTAATATTAACTGGCTTCTGCTCTCAACTTTGTCTGTGGATATCGTTATGATATTCAGATATAAAGATTATGTTTCATGAATTATGTTGTATGAATTCACCGCGAACTCTACAAGTATAATAAAATTAAAAAATTTTAACGAACCCACGGCACAAAAAAATTCTAAAAAGTAAAAAATAAAAAATCCGTGGCGGCCATCTTGGATTTGAAATTTATCATAGTGCATAGTATGCTACTAGTCATTTGATACCCATATTGAGGGAGTTATGAAAAAATATGAATTCGCCATTTTGTGGCGAATTACATATTTTAAAATGAATGAAATAAATTGTTTGAAATTAAAAAAATAATCCGTTCATTCGTTCTTGCGACGTCATTAACAATCATTAAAAAATAAAATTTTCACATTTGTGACAATAGTTGGAAAATACTATTCATCGATTTTATGTACAAGAATAACATAATTAAAATTTTTATTTGTATTTATTATTTAGTTATATTTACATTAATTCGATACAAATAGTGTTAAAGAGAAAAATTGTATGTGTATGTACATAAAATCTGTTTTCTGTTTTAAAATTTATTTTTTTAACTTTTGCATGTTAAGATATAAATTGGGTAAAAGTTAGTAAGGGCTTTAATGGTCTTATATTTAATGGACTTTTTACAAAAAACAAACATCCACAAAATCAGTATGTCATACAATTACTATTGGGAGAATCGAAGTCACGATATAGCACCCAGCAGCTACAAACTATGTCTACATCATCATCAATCATCATAGAAAAAGTAAAAAGTAACATCCTATTTTGAAATTGCTCTACTGCTGGCCGAAGGCCTCCTCTAGACAGAGGGTAT
Organism: Graphium androcles; assembly: GCA_018247855.1. Classification (NCBI taxonomy): domain Eukaryota; kingdom Metazoa; phylum Arthropoda; class Insecta; order Lepidoptera; family Papilionidae; genus Graphium; species Graphium androcles. The sequence continues at coordinate 11,376 of DWHK01000626.1, read as the reverse complement.
AGGGCGTAGTCCACCTTGCGGCCCCAGTGCGGATTGGCGAACTTCGCCTACTAGATATGCAGGTTTCCTCAGGATGTTTTCCTTTACCACTGAGCACATGGTAAATCAGCACTTAAAATTGCAATTAACAAAACGACAATTTTATTGGTGCCGGGTTTGATTTCAGGTACGCCTCGAGTATACAGTAAAAGCGAGCGCTCGGACACCGAGCTATCACGGCTCAATCATCATAGAGTCTGCTGGAGTCCTTGGACACGATTTCGCACCGGGACCTCGCGAATTTCGTCACACGCCGAACAAACACGCGTTGCCTACAAAAACCATACGCCGTATTATTTTTAGACCGTGATCCGACCTCGCGTTCTGCTTATTATTCGGCAACACTTTCGCTATTGTCTCGAAAAGGGAATGCGCACGTGACGTATTTGCGAGTCGCTTTTGGACCTCAAAACAAGCGATATTGAATCGGATTATTGTTTGCTTTCGGACCAACCATTGTTGCGGGACGATAATTGAATAAGGAATCGATTTCAGTCGCGGATTTTCGGTTTTGTCGTTTCGTTGTGGATGTGTTGCCACGTTTGTATGTAATCAGAAAGTTGGTGATACCCCTCTCACAGAGTGAAAAAAAGTAAAAAAAATACAATCCTTATCCTTGATCTTGGTCTTTGTTAAACGTTAACTAGGTTGTAAACCTTATACAGGGTTTTTGGAAGTGATAATATATAAATTAATGAAAGCGACTCATTGTCACGTTCCATCTGAGCGGAGTGTGCAAGCGAGAGCGCGGAATCAGCGTTCAGCATGTGACGCAGATGTCTCTCTTCCACTCCATCGGCTGATGCGTCCGAGTAGAAGAGAGACAGCTTATGACGTTATCACGTAAAATTATAGTCCGTAAACCGACTTTACTGACAACCAATTTTTTTTGTATAAGTCTCACACATTTTCGTTTCTTTTTCAGTGCCAATATGCATGCCACCAGATGAGTCCGACTTCACAAACCGCATGGCGACAGTAACAGGTTGGGGACGGCTTAAATACGGAGGAGGGGTACCAGCTATTCTTCAAGAAGTGCAGGTAATTACTTTATAAGCATACGTTACATACGGAGTGTAAAATTAGGCAGAGTTAATATTCATATGAAGAAAGTGCACAGGAAATTAAATCAGATTCATCAAGGACATTTGTTAAATAGAATCTTTCTGTGTGTGTTGTGTTATTCTGGTGTGTAAACTATAATCATGCCAAATTTCCTTAATACTACTCTAATATTAGAATTTTTTGCTTTCTGTTTTATAACACATACAGATATCAATTACAGGACGAAATTTATAAATAGGGTTGAATTTCGGGCGGCCATTATTAATTTGTTCGTAACACAAATGACGAATTGTATCTTTTATATTTCAGGTGCCTGTTATGGAAAACAGCCATTGCCAATACATGTTCCAGACCGCAGGCCATGCAAAGAAAATTCTTGATTCCTTCATCTGCGCCGGCTACTCCAACGGAAAGAAGGATTCCTGCGAGGTAACGTAACTGACTATTGTTTAATCATTAGGTTGTACCATACGTATTATTTCCGTTATTTTCACGTGAATTAATAATGATATTAAGAACGGAGAGGTAGTGGTCGAAAATCGGTATAAACAATACAGCAGTCCAATTGAGAACACCCGCCTTTTTTAGTCCGGTGAAAAAACTCAAATGCTGTTTTGGACAGAATTTACAATCTCAATTTTGTTCTTATCTCTCTCTGAAATCTTACCTGAAAATCTCCTTTGAAAGGATTCTTTCAGCAAGTCTTATATATAAAGACAAGAGAGCCATCGGAAAACCCGGAGCAAATACTTGTACGACCTACAAATAGTTGTTTCGGGTGCTTAGGTGTTTGTATCTGCGTAATTAATGTTTGTAAAACTTTATTTTTTTTTTGTAAAGAAATTGTTCTGTGAAGTTTATTAAAAATTTAGGCTTTGTCAATTCCAGGGTGACAGCGGTGGTCCACTGGTGGTGAGAAATGACGATGGCCGATGGGTGCTCGTTGGAACTGTCTCGCACGGCATTAAATGCGCCGCAAGGTTCCTCCCTGGAGTGTACATGAGGACTACGTACTATAAGCCATGGTTCAGAAGTATTACAGGAGTAAAATGATACACTTTCACAGTGATATGGTAGCATAAACTTCATGAAAACCCAGTTATGTTATAAGAACTAGGTGAAAATTTAAAGATTATATTTATACTTAAAACACATTGGTTATAGATAAAGTTTAATCTTGTGTACATTTCGGTTTTCTTGGCGACTATTTCAGTATTTTTTAACCCTGGAATGGCCAAGGAAAACACAGAGCTATGCATTGCAAAGAAAGGATAATTTAAACTTTAAACAATATTTTAATTTATGCCTTATTTTTAATAAAAGGCCTTTATGTGTTTAAATAAGTTATCATTTGAGTTTAAGGAAGTTTAATGCAGCTAAATAAAGTAAAAGTAACATGGCAACGCTCTCTATCCACTGAAAGATAGAAATATAAAATATAAGGTATATTATAAAAACATGCTGTGCATCAACAATGTATTTTCTGAATAATGTATTTTGTACATTATAATGCATTTATTTATTTAGTTTAAACTAGGATATACTTAATTTATATAGCTTTAAGAGTGACCAACTAAACGAATATATTAAAATATTAGTTTTATTAAATAATAACACACCGAGCGTTGTTATTGTAGCATGAATTAGGATATTATAAGGTCTTAAAAATTATTTAATTGAAACTCGATCATTACATAACTTCTGTTAAAATCGCTCAATTTATGTAGGTAGTAAATGTTAATTATTGAAATGACTGTTATGCATTTAATAAATATTTAAGAAGTTGAAATATATAGTATTTTTTTTTATTTCTTTCTCATTTCATACAGCAACAAAGTATGCCTTAATTTTAAAAATGGATGTAGACTAAACTAGCGGATTCATCAGACATACTGATATTAAGACTTAACGATAAATGAAAAACAAGAATACCGAAATCCGATGGCAGTGCCGCCTAGTGGATCCAATACCGAATCTAAACCATCAAAGGACCCCACCGTACCGTGATTGCACAAAAGAATTTTAGACATATAATGATTTATGCATTATGACCATAGATTATGACAATGCTTTTAACAACTGAAACTGACGTCATATATACATATATATGAATGTATGTATGTACATATGTTATCGTTTAATTCTGGCACTGTTCAACCGATCACCTTGAAAGTTGCCCAATACATATATGTATTTTTCTAATGGAGAAGATTTTTGAGCTGTTATCTTCCGCCAGGACAATGTATACCGGGTTCAAACAGCTAATTAATAAATGAAAATCTCAACTTGCTTCATTAACATTTATTTGAATACTAACATTAACATATATTTTTGAAGTGTAGCTTTAAACATTTTTTTAACCTTTTCCTTAAGTCTACTAATCTACAAGCGATATATTTAAAACAAGCTATTCTCTAATAGTTAGGCCAAATTTCACGACTACGTAATGTGAAGAATTATTTTTTTTTAGATTATAAATATACATTTCATGTTTTACTATCACTATTTGATATACACAATAATAACTTTATTGCATAAAATGTTTGGTTTTTACTATATCATCTTGTTTACGTAATATTTATTGGTAATGCACAGCAGTATAATTTTTAATACATTAAAGAATAGAATATAAGTTTTTTTTTGCTTTTATAACCACTACCCTTAAATACTGATTAGTTATAATTTAGACAAAATATATCGATTAATACTTATCAAATGTGTATAAATAGCGATACACAGAACTATATCTATACAAAGCTAAGAAAATCTACCAAATTACCAATCGAAAATGCTTTATGCGAAGTTGAAGTTATCTAGGAATGCGATTTAAACCTTAAGTATTTTTCTAATAACTATTGCGTTTAAAGAATACTTACACCGTAAAATTAAAAGACTTGTGCATAAAACAAAATCACCATTCCCCCTTAAGAACAACGTGTCTACATAAATATTACGTAAAAAATGTATTGTGTTCATAATAAGGAAAAATTAGTGATGTGACTTAAAATACAAAAACTAAATAGATATTGGAAATATCTTAATATTTGTTAATAATAGATTACTTCCCAATTTTCCCTTTGTAATGTAAGCATTTCTTGCAGATCGCGTCGGCGCGATCTCTTATTGAAGGCGTGGAAATGGCTTTTTCAGATTCTGGTTTCGAGTCCTCGGTTTCAAACGGCCCTTCGCTGAACTGCTGGATTAACTTTTTTATATAATTACCCGGACCCTTGATTGTGAGTTTGGTGCTGGAAGTTTCGGTCTTACCTTCGACCTTATCTTCAGCGCTCTTCTGGCGAAATTCGCTCAATATCTCCAATCCGTCTTGGAAATTGTCGAAACATTGATTTGAGGCCATTCCATCACCTATGTTGAGGTGATCGTCGATCGCGTCATAGTGCACAGATTTCTGTGATGTGTCTTTACAGTCTGCGAAGTTCTTAGATCCGGTAGGAGTTATGGTTATCTCGTTGTTTTTCATGTCTATAGTTATTTTGGCATCGTCTAGACTCAGGCCCATAAGAGAAACGTCCATGGACTTAGATCTGTGAGGTCTAGGCGTAGCGGGTACGTGAAGTTGGTTAGTGTCGGAAATAACATCGGGTTTACCGCAAGCTGTTACAGGAGATGATGACTTGGACGACAGCTCGACGGGACTCGATCCTGTATTCAATTTAACATGTCAAGTTTAAAAACCTGTTTTATTTTAGTATACTTTCAGCAACATATTAAGAAGAGTAATCAATTTGTTTTATATGTTCCTAGAAAAGATTCCAAGGTTTTTATCAATATTTTTTCTATTTAGCAAATTAGGCACATTTATGAAATACAGGAAGAGGAAAAAAATACAAAGATTTTTTGACAGTCGTGACGTGCAGTTACAAAGAGGAAATTCAAGATGCTTTAATTATTTAAAAACCCACCACCAAAGAAAATTATATAATTTACCTCAGTAATTCGCGCCTATGGGCTCACTCTTTGATCCTAAAATAGAGCATAATTATTAACCAATACACATTTCCATTAAAAGCGTAGAATCAATGAAAACAGTATAGCAGTTTCAAAACAGAAACAATAAAGCTTGAATGTAAAACAACACATATTCTACAAAAACGTTTAATATGTACACACAAAACCCTATTGCATAAACATCAAAACAGACGTATAATTTATTTGTCAATGTTAAATATTTTAAAGCACTTCTAAAACTGTCTGATATAGCGTCACAATATAAGAAGAAGTAGTATTGAAGAATTTACTTCTATAACTAGAATAATTCAAAGTGTAAAAAGCATAAAAAATGTCCCTAACGGTTTAACAACAAAATGATAAGGTAAAGCTTAGGTAGCTTTTGAACGAACTGTTTCTAATAAATGTCATTTACAAGCAAGATGAATGTATCTACCACAAATAAACAACACTATAGCACGAAGACACACACAACACTACAACGTACCAGCGGATGCCTCCTCCCTCTCTTCTTCAGAGCACTGCGGGAGCGATTGCTCCATCATGAGCCCCTGCACCATGTCCATGCAGGAGTCCAGCGAGAATTTCTTACCGCACATCCTGATACCGCGGATGCGCCTGCGCATCTCTGGCGTTTGCGTACGTTTTCATTATATACATGTGTGTGTGTGCTTTCATCGCAAAGCTATTGAATATTTTATGACAAAATTTTTCTCCTAGTTTCGTACTTATTTTAAATGATTTCTCTAATTCGTTTCTAGAAAACATTTAAATAAAAAATAATATCTTAAGTTTTTTTTTCAAAACGTGACATAGAACATTTCACGTTTGTGATGTAATATTAAAATTTTTGACTACGAATCTTATATATTATTTTTAATATTTGTAATATAATATCTTGGCAATTTTGAAATTATTGTTTCATGGTAAATAGATAATGTAGAAACAGTGCAATAGACTTCAATGATAAACTAACTCTACTATATTCTAAATTATATCCAAAAAAATTTCAATCTTACATTTTTCGTACTTATATTTGTGGTGAATTATTAGTGAACAAATCTCTATGACCTGTACAAAAAAAATTTGAACGTATATCACGTACCAGGGCTATCTTTTGGCTCCATCTTCAACTGGGCAAAGGTTTGCGCGCACGAGTTCAGCACCTGTTCATAATCGCATATAGCGACGTGTGTTCCATTAACAATTTTTGGGCTCATTGGACTATTCGCCAGTAGCAGGCTTGTCCCGAACGTTGCGTTCAGCTCACGGGTTTCTGAAACCAATGAAGTCTGATATTCAAAAATAAATACATACATTTTTTGTTATCAAATCATCTTGAAACAATATTCTGATGTTTCGTGTTAAGCTGACTATTATTTACTCAAGTGCAATTTTAGGAGAATGAAAAGGAACAAGGAACTCGTCGAATTGAAGTGGATGACATCAGCATATGGAAATGCGGCCCTTTTTCCGTAAGGTTTATTTTGTCCTCCTGTCCAGTCCTGTCCAGTAATCAGCCAACTACATGGGACATGCTACCATATTTATTTATCTTCATAGGCTGATGGACTGAAGGTCCAACATGACCCAAAAGAAATCAGACGCAGGACAGACTTTTCAAATGACCATCCAACACATGTGCCTAAAACATTAGATCTTAACCGTTCCCGCATGTATTCATGATTCCTACCAAGATGTGCGGATGCCGTTCATAGGGACTATTCCCAAGGCCAGGACAAATTTAAAAAAAAATAAGTTTAATACTTATCATCAGTTAAACCACATACTCTTTTTCTAAGCCCATATAATAAATAAGCTTACCCTTCAAGGAGATCCTTGGTTTCTTTGGTACAACTACGTTGCCGTATTCCGACCCAAACATGTCGATTAGAATCTCAGAAGCAACGGTTTTTATCTCGTTCCAGTCATCTTTAAAACAAACAGATTTATTTTTAAAAAGCTGCTTATTTACATATAAACTTAGTTACATATAAATGTTTAGTTACATAGAAAATAAATTAACATAAATATATAAAAGCACTAGTTTGTCCGCCGACTTTGCTCATGTTAATGTTTGTCTTTAATTTTTGGTGTATCAAGTTTTCCTCTTCCTCTTCCTCTTTCCCTTTTTCTATGGTCCTCTTTTTTCTGTATTCGAGGTAATAATTTTCCAATAATCCGTCTATATATAGGTCGGGATAAAATACAGAACGGTTCTTCAAAACGTTTTTTTTTATTCTTCTCGAAAAGAGCATTTTTTTTTGGATATAAAGTACCGTACACCCATCCTTGTACCCCTGATGACATTTATACGTATCTTCATGATAATCGTTTAACAGTTATGATGTAAAAAAACTCACTTGGACCTTTGTAATAAATAAAGATTCGTTTAAAATTTTATATAATAATTTTTACTTTAAGATTGACTTAAGGTCAATCAAGTTTACAAGATATGTGATTGATTATAGCCCCAAGGATACGATTGCAAGATGCTTAAGTAAACCACGTATATAAAGAGACTAAATTGGGTAAGCGCTTCTATACCATGGTTATGAATTGTCACCTCGAAACCCACCTTAAATGGAGTTCTCTAAAACTGCGTATTTAAAATCCATTATAAGTTTTGAGTCTTATGGTTCATGAGATGTAGTGATTATATACCAGCCACTTGTAATTATATATACAATATAACCAGTACTAATTGTATTTCCTTTCCAAAGATATGGATAATACATTTGAACACTATTATAATGTATATCTGAGCCGTGGTAGCTCAGTGTCTGGGCGCTCGCCTTTAACTCTATATACTCGAAGCGAACCTGAGTTCAAACCCCGGTGCTGGCACCAATGAAATTGTCATTTTCAAAATTGCAATTTTAAGTGCTAGTTTACCATGTGCTCGGCGGTGAAGGAAAACATCGTGAGGCAACCTGTATATCTAATATATGAAGTTCGTCAATCCGCACTGGGGCCGCGTGATGGACTTTGCCATATACCCTCTGTATAGAAAAGGCCTAAGTGCAGCAGTGGTACATTTTGAAAATAGGCTTTTACTATTATTTTGAAACCATTAACAAGCCTTAATAGAAAACTTACCTAAAATGTCTTGATTTGTAGTCCGCTGCGAAGTTACCGTAAAGCGAATGACATATACACCTTTGAAGCATGCAGGCACCGCGTGGATGTAGCCACGAGCGTTCAGCCGCTTCAGCAGACGCTCTGTCAGGGCATTGTCACCTCTGAGACGGAATGCAACCATACCTGGAAGTATCATTATTTATTTTTAAAAATCTGTAAATATTTGCCAGCTTTCCTTTCAGGACGCGGGAAATTATTAAAAGTGCTTAAAGTAAGTAGGTAAGGTAATCAAAGGTTTATTATTTCAGAGGAGGACATAAAGCCCACATCCCATCTGGTATCTTTATACCAGTAGTATCTATGGACCGCAATCGTTACCAGTAAAAACTCGGCGAATAAATAAATATTTATAATTAACTCAGTATATAGAAAGTGCATACCCAAATTCCTCGCTTGTGGTATATCAAAACGTTGATCAGCTAGCACGAGTGCTTCGAACTTCTGCGCTAAACGCACACTCTGTAAACAATTAAAAAAATATTACATTTATTTATTTATTTATTTATTTATTTGCATTCCACAATGTAGCTGAGGCGGTATAATATGAACATGTGAAACATTGTTGACCCAGTTAAGGGCGTAGCAAAGTTAAATACTTAAAACTAGGTTTTGGAAATTTATTATTGTGATTCTAATATGCAATACATTCGGAAATTACATAAAATAATAATAATAATTACAAGATTGGAAGCATTTAATTATAACACAACATAATTTATGTCCAATAATAATCGTACACAATAATTTACTAACAATATTCTTATACATACAGTCACATATTATACAAATTAAGTCAATAAAATAAATATATATATTTTTGAATACATTGATAATTTAACATTAAAATTTGTCACTTAAAATTCACTTATATTATAATAACATCTTTGTACTAATAATTTGTGCAATTCATTTTTAAACTTCTTGTCATGCCCTATCTCTCTAATGTTGTTCGGAATTTTATTATATATTTTAACACACATCGCTAAAGGTCCCGACTGAAATAATGCTAATGTAGAACCTGGCACTGCTAGTTTATTTTTGTTGCGTAGATTGCGTTGGAAAGGCCTTTGATGACATGCAAGTGGGAATAAAGATGGGTGTTTTCTAATAAACTTGCAACTTTCTAATATATATATACCAGTTATTGTTAAAATTTTAAATTTACTGAAATAAAGTTTACAGCTTTTCCTTATATCTTTTAGATTTGCTATTATCCTTACGCATTTTTTTTGTAAAATAAATAATTTTTCGATTTCTACACTGTTACCCCACATTATGATACCGTAATTCAGCCAAGAGTAAGCGTATGCGTAATATGCGGTTAAGGCTGTTTTAATATCTGTAGCTTTTTTAAGTTCACATAAAGCGTACGTGAATCTCGACAGTTTACATAAAATATTTTGAACATGTGCTTTCCAATTTAGAAAAGTGTCTACTGTTAATCCTAACAGCGAGAATTCATTTACACATTGTATTTCTACACTTTCGAGCGAATAGGAAATATTTAGAGGGCGTTTTTGGTATGGTCTGTACTGCATTATTTTTGTTTTGTTTAAGTTCAACTGTAAATTATGATCTGTCAACCAATTTATTGTTTTGGTAAGGTATTCATTTATCTTTGCGTTTAAATTTTCACTCACGGTATAACTGAATATTATTGAGACGTCGTCAGGGAATAGCAACAATTATATAGTATAAAACAATTGCACAATGGTGTGAAAAAAATCCTAGCCGTATAATAAAACCAATTTGATATAGTTTGTGGCAAAATCAATTTAATTGTATATATTTTACAATTTTCTTAAGTTCTTTTGTACAGATTAAAGTTAATGATTACCTTTAATTGATATCATGTCATATTTTGCCATTTGACTTTGTTAAATTTAACTTAGTAAGAACCTTAATATATTTAATCTTAGGCAACACTTATACATTTTCTTTTTGATTTTATATTGTGTAAAGAGGTGGCCTCTTCTCATTCAAAACCACTAACTGTTTACTAAAAATAGAGGTTTCTATATACGGGAGGAAGTTCCATTGATTGAAGTATGTTTTATGATTTTGCATGAAAATAATTCTTGTTTGTACGAGTACTTCAGCGGAATGTGAGTGGATGTAACTACTAGATAAAACATGAAGAATTTTGTGATGTTTATAGTTCACACTACAAAGTACCATAACATAACATTTTCTTAATTGCAAATATTATGATAAGACACTTTGAAACTATACTAAAAAAAATTTTATTCATGATTTTAAAGTTACACGCTTGACTTTTTCTGGTTATGTTGTCATGCCTACTGGAAACTACGTTAACAAAAAGTACTTTTGACTTTAGCAATGACATATACATTCATTTAAAATGTTTATTTTTATCCTAGATAAGACGTTGCCATTCATATTGTTTTTTAATTTTTCGTAATCTATGATAGAAAAGTATAATCATTATTATACTTTTCTAATTTTAGCCGTCAACATATAATCTTTGAGTTAGGTTCTTTAATACGCATTAACCATATAAGAGATCGGTGATCAGCGTATGTAGTAAATTTTTTACCGTTTAAAATACTTTGTAGCCAATATTATCATTTATAATTTGTTTATGTTATTTGATATCTAATCTCGGTTTCCTATAAGGTACATGACGAGTATGCCATGGGTTTCTTGGACCCTTCAGTGTCTTGGATAAAACAGTGCCGATTGCAACATATGATGCCTCTATATGTAATATGAAATGCTTTTCAAAGTTAGGATCTTACAGTAGAGGTATGTTTCGTAAAATAGATTTTGATTTTTCGAATGACTGTAAATTTCGTGGTATGTGTAATTTTTGCGTTTTTCTTTAGGCATTTCGTAAGAGGTTTCGTTAATATCGCAAAGTCGGATATGAATTTCCTATAGTGGCATAATAAGCCAAGGAACGATTTTATTTCCTTTTGTTGGTTTTACATCTTCGCTAATCATAATATATGGCCATCAATATATGGCCTTATTAGTTTACCTGAATATTAAAATTTAAAGTTCTTAGTCTGACAAAAAATATTTAGTTATTAAAAATTGGATTTGATTACTAGCACTACAACTACTATAGAATAATTATTTCAATACGTTTTTACTTTAACTTTCTCTCGTACATACTATTGAGATCACATATCTCAATAG
>DWHK01000625.1:0-13235 GCA_018247855.1 Graphium androcles | reverse complement strand
ACGAGCCTTTCTTTCTGCCTTTCCTTCCGGTACGAGGAGTCGCTTTAGGAAACGGTCTTATTGCTTCAGGAGTAATTTTTACTTTTCCCCTAATATATTCAGTGTTCTTGTTTATTTTCGCCAAGTTATTAATATTGGCGGCACTTTCGATTGCAGATGATGAACGTGAAGGAGATTGTACGTGAGCTTTATTAGTATTCTTAGTTGGTGTTTTTGCAGATTTATCGGTTTCATGATTAAGTTCAGAGAATCTAGCTTGTTATAAAAATGGCGTAAACTTTCTTTATCCGTATTTTGTCATTTTGCTTTATACTTTAACCTTATTACAAAATAGATTACAATTGTAATAAATATTTATAGTTAAATAAAATAATCTCTACTTACCATTTTTAGCCATTTCTGGCATACATCAATATTTTTTGAAAATCTAAAACTTAATTTTTTTTTGATATGAATTTTGAATATTCATATGAACTTTCCTAAACTCTACTATATTAAATAATCAATTTAAAGGAATTTTAAATAAAAATATATGTTAAGATTACACATGATATATAATTTTACATTTAGGCCTATCGATCGAAAAAAAAGCGCGGGAAGCGTCGAAAGAGCGAGAGTGTTTTTTTGAAATTTAAAATTTGAAAATATTTTTTTTTGATCAGATAGGTGTAAAATAGTGTAAATATTAGTTATTTTAGTTCTTTTTAATTTATATTTTGTAGTTAGTGAAAATATTTCTTCGTGGGGTAAGTTTTTAATTCATTTATTTTGTTTTCTCCATGGGAGACGAACCTCCCGATCCTGGGGGCACAGTCCCACAGGTATCTCACTATGTAACTATTGAGCATTGTGAATCTTCAATGGATACGGATGCAAGTTCGGTGAATAATGCAAATCTACCGAGAAAGCGCACAAATGCTGTAAGAATATGCAAACATTGCAATAAGAAAAGAAAGCGTCATGGCAAGGCAGATAAAGAGAACAGCTGTTCTTGTTTAAATTATGATAATAATAATTGTGATCCTTCCATACCTATCACAATGACCACTAGTGGTCAAGGTGATATGTCTGCTATTAAGGTTCCAACTACTACAACTCGTCTTTACCAAGCCATATGTGGTTCATATACAAAAAGAACGATTATCTCCAGATTAAAATGTCACACTCTTTTGGTCGATTTCTTAAAAATAATTCATCTAAAAATATTCTAAATGGAAGTTTGAAGAGAATTGGCAGAAATAGGCTCTCTCTTACTTTTACAAATTTTTCAGATGCTAATAACTTTACCAGTGATACTAAGCTTTCGAGTAACAGGTTCAAAGCCTTTATTCCATCATTTAATGTTTCTAGAATGGGTATTGTAAGGGGGATTCCCAAAGAATGGTCTACAGAAGAGGTGATCCAGAATGTTTCTGTTCCTCCAGGTTGCGGTAGTGTTTTAAAAGCTAGGCGACTAAAAAAGAAAACATTTATTGATAATAAAGCCAGTTTTATTGATACGGAAACAGTTGTACTGACTTTTGAAGGCCAAATTCTTCCTAAAAGAATTTTCATATGTTTTAATTCTTTTCCTGTAGACTTATATATTTACCCTACTATACAATGTTTTAAATGTTGTCGATATGGACATGTTAAGGATATGTGTAGATCAACTCCTCGCTGCTTTAAATGTGGCAAGGACGGTCATTTTGGAAGCAGCTGTACATCAGAAGATGAGGCATTTTGCTGTATTTGTCATGGCTCCCACTATGCAACAAATAAAATATGTAAAGAATTTTTAAGGCAAAAAAATATTAAAGAGCATATGGCTAAAAATAGTATTTCTTATACAGAGGCATCCAAAATCTTCCCTACAATAACCAAATCATATTCTGATGTCGTAGCAACTTCTTCAAACACTCCTTCAACCTCTGTCTTCAACAGAACTCATATAAATAATAATAAAGATATTCAAAATGTTTCCTATAAGAAGACTGTATTTTTAAAACCTCATAAATTTTTAACATCAAACAAAGGATATGATGTCAAGGCTCATAATGCTATTGTAAATGAATTTGATTTGCCTTCCCCTAAAAATGGTTGTGCACTTAACAATGAAACAAATGATTCATCTAAACAATCTATTGTCGAACTTATAATTGCTTTATTAAATATTTTAAATCAAAACCAACCGTCCAACGTAGCCCAACCAATAATGGAAATTATAAATAATTATATTAGTCATAATGGACAGTTGCTCCAAGGCAATTCAGTGGAATTGTCGTAGTGTAAATAGTAAGAAAAGTGATCTTATACATATTATTAATAAGTATCATCCCACCATAGTATGTCTTCAAGAAACTTGGCTAAAACCTGAATCTAGTTTTAAAATTCAAGGATATTCTTGTATTAGAGAAGATAGATCTGATGGCTATGGTGGTGTTGCAATATTAATAAAACATCCTTTTCCTTTTTCTCATGTAAATATTTCTTCTCATGATAAAAATCTCTCAATCATTGCTATCATTGTAAATAACATTTGCTTCGTCTCTATATATATTCCTCATCCTTCTTCTCAAATTTTAAATGAAGTTAAAAATATTTTAGTATCTCTTCCCAAACCTATACTTGTTTTAGGTGACTTCAATGCTCAACACCAGTCATGGGGTAGTTCAAATAACAATAACTATGGACATGAAGTGTTGGACATTGTAGATTCACTTAATCTTTGTATTTTAAATGATTGCACTCCTACACGAAGAACCAATATTAATGAAGGTAAAAGTGCTCCTGACCTTTCCATTTCTTCACCTAGTTTAGCCTCATCATTGATTTGGCGAACTTTAAACTCCACTTATGGTAGTGATCACTTCCCCATTTTAATAAATTTACCTTTTAAAAATATCAATAAAACTAAAACTTCTTTCCGTATTAAATATCAGTTGGCTAGCGCAGACTGGGATTTATATAAAGCTGCCCTAGATAATAAGATCTCAAATCTTTCCATCTTAAGCCAAGGTGATGAGTATCTGTGTTCTGAAGCTTTTGCATGTGCTATCATTGAGACTGCTGACGAAGTTTTTCCATCAAAGAGGCCTTCTTCAAATAATATTCCATTGCCTCCCTGGTGGGACAGTGAGTGTTCCTGGGCTGTCAAAGAAAGGAAGGAAGCGGAATTAAATTATAATTTATTAAGTTCAGAAGAAAATTTTGAAATATTAAATAAAGCTATTATTGCCACTAAAAAATTATTCAAAAGAAAGAAATGGGAAGGATGGAAAAGTTTCTGTGAAGCCATCTCACCTGAAGTTAAACCATCTTTAGTTTGGCAAAATATTAGACGTTTCAGATCGGCTTTCAAGAATTCATCCCCCAGTTTACCGTCTACTATGTCTGACCAATTTTTGGATAATTTGGCTCCTCCCTTTGTTCCTCAACTAGAACTAATTTATAGTCCGATTTCTTCTTTATATAGAGCCCATGAGAACACATTTATCAATAATGTCAATGACATCGGTGACGGTTTGACTAATTCCACAGGTTATAATTGCAATTATACCTCCGACGTTCTTAATGCTCCCTTTACACTACCTGAATTGAAAGGAGTTTTAACAAATGTTAAAGATTCTACACCCGGGAAAGATGGTATTATGTATTCCTTTTTTACTCATATGAGCGATACATGTCATCTATATTTTTTGAATATTTTAAACTCTGTTATGGAATCCGGAAAAATTCCACCACAATGGAAAGAGCAGGAGATAATTCCTATATTAAAGCCCAATAAACCTGCTGATAATCCTTCATCATATAGACCAATAGCACTTTCTTCTGTTGTTTTAAAAATTGCTGAACATTTAATTAAAAATAGGTTAGAGTGGTTTATAGAAAGTAATAAGTTGTTATCAGAAAATCAATTTGGATTTCGTAGAGGCAGGAGTACCATAGACAGTCTGGCGATATTCACTACAGATATTCGTCTGGCTTTTTCTAATAATAATTCTGTCTTGGCAGCTTTTTTGGATATAAACTCTGCTTATGACAATGTTTCTCTCCCATTTCTAAAACATAAACTTAATCAATTAAAAGT
This sequence comes from Graphium androcles, assembly GCA_018247855.1. Lineage (NCBI taxonomy): Eukaryota > Metazoa > Arthropoda > Insecta > Lepidoptera > Papilionidae > Graphium > Graphium androcles. The sequence goes on along the minus strand of DWHK01000625.1, from coordinate 9,166 downwards.
TCCATTTGTGTTAATAAATTTTATCTTGAACATTTTATTAGAGCGTTCAATTACCCTGCGAGATTGTAATGAACCTGCTAGAATAGTTTGGAAAGGTATCCCGCAGGGATCAGTTCTAAGTCCTATTTTATATAATATTTATACATATGATTTAGAGTGTTCATTGGGCAACGATGTTAAGGTGCTACAGTATGCGGATGATTTGTTAATTTATAATATAAATAAGTCCATAGATAAAGCTAAATTTGCTCTTGATTCTTCCTTTCACCAATTAAAGAACTGGCTTTTACAAAATAATTTAGAACTTGCTCCATTAAAAAGTACAATAGTATTATTTTCTAGATGCCGATTACCCCCTCCCGTCGTCATTAAATACAATAATATTATAATTCCAGTAAAAAATAATGTTAAATTTTTAGGTGTTTATCTCGATGCAAGACTCACTGGAGTTCCCCATATGGAATATGTGGTGGCTAAGTGCGAGCGGTTGTTAAATATTATAAGATGTCTTTCGGGAGTGTGGTGGGGAGCGCATCCTTTGTCTTTAAAATTAATATATAATGCTATCATTAGAAGTGTACTTGATTACGGTACCTTTCTTCTTGAACCCGGTAGTTCTTCTGGTTTTTCCAAAATGAATAGCATACAGGCTAAAGCTCTTCGAATTATTACTGGGGCTATGAAGACTACACCTATTAATGCACTGCAAGTTGAATGTTGGGAACCACCCTTACAGTTACGCAGACAATATCTAGCAGACAAATTTTTCTTCCGCTTAGTACAGAACTCTAATCATCCACTTTTTAATAAACTCAAATTATTGTCAGAAATAATTAACACCTCCGCTTATTGGAGACATAAATCTTTACCCTGTTTAATAATTAGTTTTCGAAAATTTATGTCTATTCAATCCCCTGTTTATCGTTGTCCTTCACTTCCTTTGTTCTCCTGTAGTTTTGAAAGTTTAATTATCTCACCTAATGTTTGTTTAAACTTGGGCATAGGCAGAAATATCGTTAGTGCTAATTATGAATTTAATTCTGTGATAAACAATCATTTCCAAGATTGGCATCGCATTTACACAGATGCTTCGAAACAAACTTCTCATGTTGGAATTGGTGTTTATCATAAACAATTTAATATAGTCCAAAAAATTAAGTTTCCTCCTGAAACATCTGTTTTTACAGGGGAATGTTTTGGTATCCTCAAAGCATTAGAATACATTTTGTTAATGAAGTTAGAAAAAACACTTATATTATCTGATTCTAAAAGCGCTTTAATGGCGATTCAAAGATATCCATTTCAATCTAAACCCATGTATCCTGTAATATTTAATATTAGAACTGCTTTACATAACTGTGTTTTAAGAGGATATGTCGTGATGTTTGCCTGGATTCCAGGACACGTGGGTATTGTTGGTAATGTTTTAGCTGATCGTCTGGCTAATGAGGCTGTCGTGTGCGGTGACATTCATCCTTACATTAATTACTGCCATGATTTGACTACGCTACCTAGGCTCTATCTCAAGGAAACTTGGGACGAAGCTTGGGAAACTAGCGGGAGGATCAAGGGAAATTTTTTTAAGTCTTTACAACCTAATATTTCTAATAAACCATGGTTTTCATGTCTGAGGTTTGGTAAACATGTTACTTCATCAATTATTCGAATGAGATCGGGTCATGTATGCACACCTGTACATTTGGCCAGATTTAATATAATTGATTCAGATTTGTGTCCTTGTGGGGATGTGGGTGATCTTAATCATATTTTCTTTACCTGCCCTTTGAATGACGTTTTTTCCTTTTATAATCATCTTGTCTCCATCCGTGTACCATTTCCTACCTCTATCAAATCTCTTCTTTCATGTTCTAATTCTGATATATATACAGCTTTATCTATTTTCCTATTAAATAATAATTTGAAATTATAAATCCTTATACTTATCGTATCATAGTAATCCTATCTGATCCTTTTCCAATTCCGTGAGTAATGTCCTTTTAAATCGTGATAAACGTTTCCCTGCTTTTGTCAGTGGCATATGCGCAAACCACGCGATGCCAAATTAAAAGAAAAAAAAGCCGGCCAAGTGTCATGCGGATTACTAAAATACTTACTATGCTCTGTGATGCGGATTCGCACACGAACGGTTCTGTAACACTGTAATTTATTTTGGTAATTATAGTATCACAATGGTTGGCTACATTTTTACCTGCCTTAATTTTTAATCGATAGAGAATGGTAATTGACGAGGTACGTGTAAAGCGAAATTCCGCGGACACAATAAATTTTTGAGAAAAAAAATTATAAAATTTATAGTTTTTATGGAGAGCCACCATTATCGACAACACAGTCATTTTAATTTCAGTTATTAAATACCATGGGATACAGCCCGCTGACAAACAGACATATGGAAGGATGGACAGACAGCATAGGCTTAGTAGTAAGGTCCCGTTGCTTACCCTTTGGCTATAGAACACTAAAAATCGTATCTAATGGAAACCAGAATAGATACATTTGAAAGTATCTTTTAATCATATTTTTTTTTAATTATTCTTTCTATTTTAAAGAAAATGTTAAGCTTACAGCAGCTTAAGTTGATTATTAAATCAATCATAATCAAATGTGTTATTTCATTATTACAGCAATCATTTTACTCCATATTAGCCAATTTAAGAAATAATAGATAAATTTTTTTTTTTTTTTAAGATGTCAGGTTATTTTGTGATTTATTCATTATACAAAGTCATTAAAATTTACCTTTATTTTAAATAATCACATAAATATTTAATTATATCTAGTTCTTACCTATTTTCTTATAACTATCATTATCTATTTAAAGAAAGTGGCATTAAGCCAACTAATTGAGTAAGCGATTGAACCGATCAATTGTATCATGATGATAGTATTGATATATAAATAAAATAAAAGAAAAGTTAAACCTGCCAGCCAGCTCTACAATATATTAAACAAAAGTAACACAAAATTATATAAAACTTGAAAATGCCTGGTGTGCATAAACTTTTACAGGGAAATTGGCAAGTGAGCACACAGTGCACCTGATGTTAAGCAATGACTATTACCCATGGACACACTTGGAGAGTTGATATTATGTTGCCAACCAGAAATAGGTGATTCTGAAGTAAGAAGAACACTTAGTTATTTGAGCAGGGATATGAAGGCAAGCAAGAAGGGATGACCATGAGAGGGACATAATTTATTATGGTGCCTGAGTGTGATCTGCATCATCCCTGATCAAACAGGGTCATTAATGCAGCTGTTGATGTTTTTAAGATGTTTTACTCTCACTAAGTAGTATAAAATGCATATCTTTAACAATTTCTCAATATAAACACCTATTCATATACACCAGATAAGTAGAGATTAAGTTCCTGAATTTTCCTTTTTTTAAATTTGTTGTAACTTTTAATTTTTCCGACTTTATTATTTTCTTAAAATTAAAAAGTTAAAAACGAATTTTTTATATATTGTAGTTCTAGTAGTTAGCTTATTTACATGTTAAATAGCAACCCAACATAGAATTTTGAAATAGGGAAAATGAAATACCACTCTGTTTTTGTATCTTATTTAATTTCAACAACTATTTATATCATGTCTCAAGTAGGTTATTAACTTAATCACCATTCATCAGCAACTTCACAAAACAATACAATATTGCTACTTTTTAAACAAATAATATTTTAAGAACTTTAACAGGAAAGGTTTTTTCTGTTCAGAAATTTTCTATTGATCAATGCAGCTCATAAAAATTAAAAAAATAAAACAAAAACTTCAAATTTATTAATAGCTAAATATAAAATATCTTTATATGCAATGAGTTAATATATAAAAATAATAAACAAAAATCTTCTTAAACAGCAATAAATAGGGACAGCCACCAAGGTGGATTATCAAGCCAGGATTTTAATTTACTTCTAGATGGTAAAACGGGACTCCCAGCAATTTCTGAACTTGGCTTTGGTGGTGCTTTGGCGTATTTTAATAATATATTGCAATCAACATTATTTCTTATGCGATATTCTTTTGTTATTATATCAACAGCACATTCTATGTTTGTTCCATTTACTGGAGGACCTTTCACTTTAAGAGGGTCAGTAGTATTTGAAATGGTGGTGCAAGTTGTGACATTTACTGTAGTAGTATTACTAGATGTAGTGGATTTATTATTGTGCATTCCGATTCTACCTTTTGTTGTAGAGTTTTGTTGATTATTTAAACTTTCTAGGGAAGTGTTCTGAACTTTAACAATATTTGGTAATGAAGCATTTGCTGTTTCATTTGAAATAATACCTTGCAATGTAGAATTGAGTGAAGTAATGCTATTTACTACTGTGTTGTTTGAAGGATTAATAATGTTAGTTGTAATGTTTTGTTTAAGTGCTGAATTGATGTCATTTATTACCGTGTTGTTTGAAGGGTTAGTAATATTAGCTGTAGTGTTTTGTAGTAGCACTGAAGTGATGCCATTTATTGCTGTGTTATTTGTAGAGTTAGTAGTATTAGTTGTAATGTTTTGTAAGAGAGTTGAATTTATTTTTGTTTGTCCCGTAGAGTTTAGTAGAATTATTGTTGGCTGAATAGTAGTTGTTTCATTAGTAGATGCAGGTAATGTTGTATTTTGGGAAATGACAAGAATCGATTCCGTTTTGTTTTCGGAAACGATTGGCGATTGTGTGATGTCATTTACGGGTATTGTTATGTTACTACTTGTAGTTGTTATGTTTGTGATGCAAGTAGTTGTATTTGTTTGTGTCTGGGTAACGTTTGAGCGTTTTCCATCTTCGACAAAAGTTGAAACGATTTCACAAGGTATTTTCAACACCTCTAATTTTCCACTTTCCTTAACTCTCAACATACATACAGCTGTGTCTTTAGGAGGCTCGCTGCGATAATAGCTGTTACTGCTCTCGCTGTATGAGTTATGTCGTCTTCTATAGTAGTCATCGTAGTAGTAATGATCGTGGTAATGGCTGTGTGAGCGACCCATGTTATACAAAGCTAAACCAGTTAAAATGTCTCCGTATCGGCTACCCGAATTCCGATACTCGTTAACGTAGACATATTGAGGATGTGTATGATAATTTGGAGGTAAAACGTAAGTTGTATGGATATTAGGCGTGTAACCGTGACCGTAAGATCCTGATCCGTAATTGTTATGAGTATTATAAGTATTGCTAGGACGGTAAGAAGTATCATATGCAGGCTTCTTGTAGTTGTTACTGCTGTGGATGCCAGACGATGATGGATACGTTGGCTTTTGCGACCCAGTTCCTGACAATCCAAACGACGACGACGGATAGGTAGGCTTTGACCCGGAACCAAAACTGGAGCTTGGGTAACTAGGCCTGCTTGAACCAGATCCAGAAAGCCCCGATAAGGTAGGAGGATAGCTAGGTTTATTCGATCCAGAAAGTCCGGATGAGGAAGACGGGTAGCTGGGTTTACTTGATCCAGATAAACCTGATGAAGAAGATGGGTAACTGGGTTTACTTGAACCACCCCCAGAAAGTCCTGACAACGAAGGTGGGTATTTCGGAGAATTGCTCGGCTTACTGGATCCATAACCTGATAGGCCCCCCGATGCTGATGGATAGCTTGGTCTATTTCCTGAGCCAGAGAGTCCTGAAGACGATGCCGGGTAGCTAGGTTTTGACGATCCATATCCAGATAATCCTGAAGAGGAAGATGGATAGCTTGGATTTCGCGATCCAGTACTTGAAAATATGGATGGGTAGCCAGACCCGGATCCAGACAAACCTGACGACGACGGGTAACTGGGCTTATATGACCCGGATAACCCCGAAGATGATGACGGATAGCTATGTTGTGAAATTGAAGACGGCTTCCAAATTGAACCTGAGCTATAGCTCGATGGTGGCTTATAACTTGAATGGCTGCTGTGACCCCATCTTGATGAGCTTCCTCCAGACCTTGACCTTCCACCACTCCTAAATTTACAATACACCAAGTCTGTAGCCACACACACTATTAACAAGCACAATATAAGTCTATGGTTCGTCATGGCGACTCCCCATTAACGAATCAAATGGGAAACTGGTTACGAATGTGAACGAACACGGTCTGACGTCAACGGGAAAATAGCAGAAATACCAACTCGAGTACTCGTTTCATTATAACAATCGATAACAGCGGGTTAAAGGTGAAATAAATATACGATGATACAGTGTGTCCCTGAACGTTTCTAACAAACCTAATTCATATAATTTACTAAAACAAACGCTCTTGATTGTTATGTTTTTATTTTTACAAAGTTATCTTTGTATTGCGTAAGCCATAACTAAGTTTCAAACGTGACTGTAAAAGGGTATTATGATACGTATAAATTTTATTGGACATATACAGAGCTATTTGTGGGTTGGCAGGAGATGCGCGCAAGCTCTGTAAAAGTTTATTCCTTTTTTACATACAACATAGGTCAGTAACAAGGACACGCACGTCTGCAATTATATTCCATAGCTGTAAAGATAAACGACCATAAAAATCTTTTAGAACTTGGACCTCGCGATAAATTTGTTAAAAAATTTTCACATTTTAATATCTTATAAACTACTGATCAAATTTTGACGCCCAACGATCTTAAAAATTGTACTAGTATTACCTAAATATATTCCAAATTTCATTAACAAAATGTACAAACAACACATACAAAAATGTGTTTTAGCCCCAACTCTAATGGTGGTCAAACCCAAAGTCACTGCCTGCCATGAACCGCCGCTTTAACTTCCAATTTTTTTAAATCTTTATGTTTATTTATTTGTGTTCTAACAAATTTAAGGTTAATGACTTAACAAAAAAAGTCTACTGAGTAGAACTCTCCATATTTTTTATTATTATCTTTTTGATAATCGGGTGTATTTTTAATTTTATGGAAAACTTGATTGATACAATGAATGGTGAAAAATTGCAGTGTTAAGAGTTATTTATTTCAGGACTCTTGCATTCAATTAAATTTCCACTCTGAATTCAATTGCTAACGGTCAGTGTTAGTAATATGTTTGTTGGCACCGATAATGCAACTTTTTAACTTATTTATTTATCCTGTTTATTAAGATTTGGGCTTCGTATATTGTATTGTAATATCCTTTAAAAATAATCACAGCAAAGTTGCGTAGCCCAAAACTTGCTATTTCAATCAAAAACTAATAATAATATAAGTCGCGCAAGTTTGTTACTGATAGCTTTAAAGCAGATAATTTCATTGGTAGTTAAATATTTATGGAACGTTCGAAGATTTAACCAGTATATTTCCAAATTGCAAAAATCCCTGTTAATAAATAATAGATGTGTATATATGAAAAAAGTTTAAGCAACGCGATAAATTATTTTGTAAACTATATTTGTTAAAGTCATGCACTTAAATTGTGTTTGTAAATTTTATATGTAAACTCTTGAGGATCAGAGGAATACTCAATTGTTTTAGAAAAAAATAATAATTTCAATTAAAAAAATCTTATGTTTTTATTGTGGCAGATTGAGAATACAGACTGTTTGCTTTCTATTATAACAAAATGTGTTGACTATTCGTTATGCAGCGAGGATATTTAACGGGTGCCGAAATGCAAAAAGCTGTAGCAATGCTGTAAATCGGAAATTATCAGTCGGGGTTGCCCCGGGCCTTTAGTGTAATTAAACGTTCTGTATTACAAGAGACTGCATAACAGCTTTTTGGTCGAGAAAAAAGCACCAATGATTGGCAAGTGCAACCCATCGCAAGACTTCAACTGATTATGACCCTCCGAAAGATAGGGTTAATTCGACTGGTGTAATTGTTAACCCGTAAACTATACGAATGCCTCAATATGGGCGCGACGTCGGATAAGGTCTCATTAAGGGCCCATCCGCTATAGAAATCGAGGTCGTTAAGAACTATGCAGGAAGCGCTTACAGTGGTCGCAAGGGCGATGGGATAAAATCCTATTTTGTGTCGAGTCCCGATAAAGATTTACGGCGGCTTTCAATATTCGATATTCAATCTAAGATTGTTCCCTATCCAGATTTTATTTGATCCATCGATCGATCCGCAATCCACATTTCAATATCTGACGATCCGTAGATTGGTTATTGAAATACTAAATGTAGAAAATGGATTGAAATAGCGATTTACGGATTGAGATTGAATATAGAAATCCGCCCTTAAACCGGGTTCCTTAAGAATAAGGTTTTTAATGATGTCTTACGAGACAGTAAGCGACTGAGTTTATACCTACAGTAATGGTTTAATCAAAAATTATGTAGTACAGAAGAACTGAGCTCATTTTCATAAATGGCAACTTAGGTAGTCATTCTTCACGTCAATAACGTTCTATGGCCTCATGTTCTTTTCATTTCACAAAGGCATTGGCTCAGATTTCACTTTAACGCACTTTGACTGACGTTGCCACATTGTCAGGTGGACCTAGGAAGGAGAACATTGAAGATCTGCCGTAGCCTGCTCAATCGATGGACTTATCCCGATTGAGCACCTGAAGGATATGCTCTAGAGCAAATTTTTAAAAGATCTGGACAGTGTATCATTCACCCAACAACTGTAGAATTTCTTAAAATTTCAATAGGAGCGATTGGTGCAGAATAAGAATAAATACTCATAGATCCTATGAAACGCACATATCCGATTCTTAATAACCACTGTAGTCATTTTATATATTAAAACAATATAATTACTGAATTTCTAAATTAATTACTTATTTAAAAAAAAATACTTTTGACGATTTTTTTTTCTCATTCGTATTTTAAGTTACTAGTAATGTTTTTTGTTCAATGCATCATTCCGATATTTTAGTCGTTTTTTTGAATACCGCCAAATAATTAATCATGGGCGTCATCACCGATTTTTGGCAACGGTTATCTAACCGAAATTTGGTTATGGTATCAGTATTGGCAACCGTTGTCGAATATCGGTATCAGGAAACAGGTATTTTTTTCGCTTCAAGGTATTGAAGGAATAAATGTAGCTGTGCTAGCGGCAGTATCAATATGAGGTAATGTTCCTACTGTGGACGTTTTATATGACAACTTATGCATGCAATAGTTACAAATTGCAAATATATCGACTTTTTTCTCAAAGTGAGTCTAGACTACACCTTTCTTGCTAGACATTCTATTATTTATTCACTCTCACTTCAATATT
>DWHK01000624.1:0-13256 GCA_018247855.1 Graphium androcles | reverse complement strand
TAAAGGTAGAGCATAACATCCTTCATACAGCTTTTGCTGCACTTCTACGGCCGTGCTCGTCCGGGGAGGTACCTCCACCCTTCACAGAGCCAGCATAAAATAAAGTATGCATGGCTCTTTGGGTAGCCGGATGGCCATTCTACCCTCTTCTCTTCCCACTCTTTTCCCCACCAAATCCCTAATATAATCCTAACCCATCCCCTTTAATCTGTTATATCCAATTTCCCAGGCTGGGAACGCACACATAACTCTCCGGATGTTGTGTGTGTCCATGGGCGGCGGGATGACTTAACATCAGGTGAACCGTCTGCTCGCTTGCCAACTTTTCCTATAAAAAAAAATCACGACATCATTAACTGAAGACGTTGTATGATTTTGTGTTTTAATCCCATACGTTTAAATCTTTTAATTCTTGTACATAACAAAAAATGTGATCAATGCCACGAAACTGAATACGCTTTGAATGATTTGGACAAGACATAGTTAAGGATTATTTTGGAATAAAAAGAAATCGATATGACAAAGATAGATAAGACTAAGGAAACCACCAATGATAATTTCGTTTAGTAATAATTTTTATATTACTTATTTTTATATTTTACAAAAGCTTTATATAAATATTTTCATGAAAAACTTTAGCAGCTATTTTCAGGTTATCTATTAATAACAATATAACAAATTGAAATGTGCAAATACTTACATGTCTTGAAAAAAGAATGCTTTTCGAACTTTAAAAATAATTATTATTTTCACTTTAACTAGATACCTGATCAAGGACAATCATTTTTATATCTTTATTTATATATCGAGTAAAGATGGGATGCATGAGTTATAACATAATCTTACAACGCCTACTTCAAATTGCAACCCAAGGTCATCGCAATTTGCTTTTTTGGTCTGAAAACTAAAACTATTAAGTCACGATACGTTTTCGTGCAAACTATAAATAATCCGGCGGGTATTCTACTGGAAAATGATGTATGCATCGCCAGAGATAAACTCTACAACACGGTCGGTACTCATTATCTGATTTAGTAACTTTTAAAAACTGCACTCTTTTTAACCAACTTCAAAAAAGGCGGAGGTTTTATATTCGACTGCATGTACTTTTTTTGTAAGTTTACCGATATCTCGGTCAGTTGTGAGACAATTTAAAAATTCTTTTTTTTATTTAAAAGGATATACTTTCAAATTGATTTCATATTTTTATTTTATTAAAAAATCAGTAGTTATTTTTTAAATCAATATAAATGGAAAAGATATATCTCAATAGTTCGCTTCTAAAGCGGTTGAAGTCAGTTCTGAAATAATACCTGTTTATATAATTTAGAATTAAAAGGCATTGTAATATTTAAATAACAGTAGAATATAGAAGTAATAACGAAGATCTTAATAAACGGGATATTTTTAGTAATATAAATAATTGACGCATAAATCTGCCACGTACTTGTTGTTTTTATTTTTAATTGGGAAGAAGGTTCATCTGATGCTAAGTGATAGCCGCTACCCGTACGGATGTAAGGAGTCTACACTCCTGCAGCGTCCGAAGAAGTACAAAAGCATTGCTGGTCATTACCTATAAAGGAGAAACAAAATTAGAGATTGAAGGGCAACACCGTATCTTGGTCAAAATGTAATAATTAAAAATCGTTCATTTCGTCATTCTTTTATGATGTTGTTGTGTTAAACTGTTTTTGTTTTGTTTTTAAAAAACGTTGCCCTAATTATAAGCTCTAGGTTTGTGTTACAAGGGCGTTTTACAAACATAAATTACACAGGCATAAACACCCAGATCAGAAATATCTATTTGTAGGTCATACAAATATTTGCCCCGGGTGGGAATCGAACCCACAACCTGTGACGCCGCAGCTAACGTCTTAGCCACTACACCAACCGGTCATCAAAACTGATTCAAGTCGGAGCATAATATACATATACCGCTCTGTTTTTCATGATCGTGGTAAAAAGCAATTGATTCCTGTGATGTTAAAGTATTACCACAGCTCTTGGACCCTGCTACTACTGGGTTACTAAGCTTTAAGTGGTCACCAACTGGATGTAATGCAAATAAACTTATTACTGTATTGAGATGGGCGTTCTGTCAGATTGGTTCAAGGAACCGCTTGCCGAGTCAGACCATGTAAGCAACATCAGCTGAAGTTCCTGGATAACTAACACAGTAAAAATTTGAAACTAAGGAGATCCATTGCATGTGACGATTAGCAATCACGGTTGCTTATGGACTCTTGCAAACATTACGTAGTTACAAGAACGTTGTTGATATTCGTGGTGAGAATAGACTCTAATAATAGAATAGGATATTTGGATTAATAGGTAAAACGCAACTAACTGCTTCAACAGATCTTTTTGTTAAATAATTATTGCTATATTAAATTTATTTCTATTATTAATGTGGAATATAAGAAATTTGAATCGGTCGCATAATCTCATAATTAATACATACTAATATTTTAAACGTAAAAGGGAGTTTGTTTGTATTCCTTCTCTATAAAAAAAAGTTCACTCGAATATTTAAATAATAACATTTTGTCCCCTCAATAGGCATTCACCTCAGAAATGTTGCAGGCATGCTACCAAGCTGGAGGGATAAACGAAAATAATAATGGTAGTAAATATTCCTACATATACTCATGTTTTCCATTTCGATGTAAGTATGTCATGTTAAATGAAGTAAGAGATAGAATAAGAGATTTCCTTCAAAACAAAGAATATCAAGACGACGGACTGATCCATTTCTATTATGAAACCGGTGGTAACTGTCCCTATATGAATATTTTATTACCAATACGATACTCACGCGACTTTAATTCCTCATGCAGTTCAAAGGAAATCAGTAATTCGTTCTAGCATACTGTAATTAACAATATATTCTTTAGCTGAAAGGGGTTTGTAATCTTCGTAGCGAAATATTCTACTTTTTTTCCTCTTTATGTGTTATGATACCATACAACGGGTATTTAACGGAAGTTAATTAATTAGAGGCATAGCCAAATATAGATATTAGAATTGGATCATAACTGTAGGAATGTCGAATTCTGGTTGTCTTCACGCTCAATTCCTTAGATAGATATGCTTAACTTTTATATTTTCTCATCGCTATAAGACTGTTAAGACATACTGTAAGTATTATTAAATCCATTCTTTTTAAGTTACGATTATATGTAGTGATTTATGAGTGATCCTCTTATTGAGATCAGTTGAGTTGAGAAAGTAGTCAAAAGTTACTGTGAACTGTTAATTGTTGTCCTAAGTATGAATAGCCTACACTTTACAATTTGAAAATTGCTCCTAGATCCTTAATTCTTTTAAAGAAAACGAAGATCCGCGGAAATGGCGACGCCCGCGCGCTTTGCTCGCACGCCGCTCGCAATGGCCGATCCGGATCGTGGATTTTGGCGCCGAAAATAGTCGGGCGGGCGCGCGGCGCGGCCGAGAGGCGGGCGCAGTGCGTGTCGCTCCGCCGTGTGAACAGCTCGTGAGGTGAGTCCCGTGGATATAAGCCCAGCCTGGATACTGCCGCGGCCTACTGAGACTCCCACTGAGGAGTACGGCAGCCGACGCGACAGCTCGCGAGTGATGTGTCCAACACCAGCCTCCTAATCTGAGGACCTCCTAATCTAGAACCGAAAGTGGAAACCGTCAAGGAGTATCCAAGCTGGACGCGCCCGACGGTGTACGCACCGCTTGTTTGTAATTTCGAATGTGTCGTTTTGAGTGCATTAGAGCAATGTTTTAGTGATAGAAGATGCGCGTGCTGAGCTCTCCGCCAATGTGACTCGGATTTCAGCGCTCGCGCGACCTCGCTGAAAATAGTGTTGCCCGCCCTCGCTCCGCCGCGGCTGCTCATAACCTATTTGCGGCATCCGTACATTAGTATTCGTTTAACGGCACGAGGAAACTCCAAAAATTTATTTCAAATGCGAATAACTCAGAACGAGGTCCCCGCCAACACGTTCAAATTCGACGACACCGTCGATGGCACAGATAAAATAACTAACACCAAACATAGCTCGAGTCAGGTTCACATTCGTTTACGTCATCCTGAAAGCAAATATGCTCCGATTACGTTGTTTTGAAATTCAAGAAGTCAAGTTTTTTTCTCATCTTTCTAGTATTTAACCTAAATAAAAATAATATTAATTGGGTTAAATTATCTTATTCTTAATATAAATTAATTGTAATTGATAAAATTGCATATTTAACTTTTTTGATAATGTGACTTTATTGACTTTTTTTTTTTTAATTTTATTTTTCAATATTACTTAACTTTGGTTAAATATTTCGTACAAATTATCAAAATTTAAACATGAAATCGACAAAAACATTTTTTTTTTCTTTATGAAATTTTAAAGTTAGCATCATATACTACAATTAATTTATGTTTCTTTTTCGCTTTTTTCTTTTTTTCTTTACACTTTATTTAAACTATTAAATTTTAATCTAAACAAAGTATGAGTGTGATTTTGTTACTGTTTGCACTTTGCAATATGGTATGAAGAATATTGTATATAGTATGATGGATAATATCAACCAGGGAGATACGTGAAGTTGGATAACCACATGCAAACAATAGCACTCATATCTAGGCTTCTGTAGTTTATATCACTTACCATTTTAATTCCTAACTTAAAAACATAATAATTTAACTTTAAGCAAAATTAAATTTAATTAAATTTATTTGAAACAAAATCCAGATAAGCTTTATATTAACAAATAATTATAGAAGTAGGTATTTGTAATAAAGTGGTATTACCGAATTGTGTATTCTATTATAATGCACATTTTGCTACTATTCTGTAAAAAAAATTCTGGGTGAGAATGAAATAGGTTGGAGTTATAGAGTAATAATTGCAGAAAAATTAAACATTACTTTATAGAGTACTCTGTCATACAACATACTCAATAACTGAATCTAACTAGAAGATATACATAAGAACTATGCTAGAAATTCAATCTTGATTATTCTGATGGCAGGTGACAGAATACAAGTCAGAGATATTTTGGCACGATTTCAAAGGTGTATCCATCGTTGAGGCAAACTATTTGGAACAGTAGACGAATAGAAATATAGAAAAGCTTTCGTCTGTTCTTTAAATTTTTGCAGTGGCTACTTTGTTTTTTAAATTGTAATTTACGAACCTTATAAATGTAACGTTACAACTTTTTTCTTCAGATTTGCATATCGGTTAGATAGTTAACGTTAATAAAAAATTGTTTTAATAAAAAATCTACGTGATGTATCACTTTATTATTTCATAAATGTCAAATATCATCTCTTGAGTCCGCATGTAACTAAGCCCTTAAAACACAGCATAATATAACATTTTGGGTAAACACAACTATTGACATGTATTTTTCAACTGTAAAAAAATATGAAACGACAATCGAACATCGGAAAAAGTTCAAAGATCTTGACATTCGAAACTCAACGTATTTCTTGTTAACCTAGCAAGTGAACCAAGAAAGGTTACATACACCCTAAGATAATCAAAAAACTGGCAAACAATCTTTTTAATCTTGACGAACAAGTTTCAATATAATCTGTTTTTTTATATAATAATTCTATTGACCGACAATAAGCACACTATATCAACCCTAGAAACTGTTGATATTCACTGTCAAAATCATCAATTCTGCATATAATAGAGAACTATTATATGCAGAATTGATGATTTTTCATTTTTAAACAAATTTCTAGCTTCAGTTTCATCATCTATATATAATAGGACAAGATTGTTATTAAAACAAGTAACAGAAAAAAAAGAAATAAATTGACATTGCAGAAATGAAAATGTCGTATTTGCCTTCACTATAATCCGTTCAGGTTACGAAGAATGTACACAGAGTAACCATATTTACAGATTTACGTAGTATGAATGACCTTAATGGATCATGTGTTAGCTTTCATATAAAAAAGCGGTTTTAGTTTTCACAAACAGCTGCTCGTGCGGCTTGCGCGGGAACGCGTTTATTTCTGTGAACATTGTAGGCAACGTTTGTGAACACGCCAGAAATACACCCGCGTCATGTCTTGTGGCATTTATTTTTGCAATCGCCTCTGCTAGCTCGTTAAAACGCGCCAGAATTTATAATTTAATCTTGTTTTCCCCGTTTTTCCTCGGTGGCTACGAATAAAAAAAACATTTCGTCTAGCAGCGTTAACGTGTCGAACGTAAATGCGTAAATGTATAACGTCACACGAAATTTTAGAACACGTTTATAAAAGAAGACTTAACTCCTTATAGCACAGGAAGGTAAAAATTTTGGGAAAAATATTTTTTATTATTTAATAGAAATTTTTAAGAAACCCATGCGAGTGTGATATTAATAAATTATCATATGCTATACATGTGTAGAGTAAACGTTTAGGGTTAAGGTTTTTTTACAAATAAATATTAATTTGTCCAGGTCAAATTTTTTTTCCGTATTTATGTATTAAAAATTAAATCATTTCGTCGGTTGATAAAAAAGAAGCAGCCCAAAAGTTTGACCTATTTATGCGCGATGTAATATTATAAAAATGAAACGCTTTTTACAAACAAATCAAACATAAATAGAATAAAGTAAATAAAAACGATTTTCGTTTTTAACAATATTGCTTCAAAGTTCTCAACTCAACTTGCGTGTATTTTTTATAAATGATCACACACACTTTTTCTGTTTATGAACCGATTTAGATTTAGTTTATTATTTTGTTAAAACAGCATACTACTAGTGTGTTACTTAAAAAAACTTTAAAAAAAAAAACATCCTGTCCTATTGGTAAATAATATATTAAACATAATATCTAAGGCAATTGAAGTCGGTCTTGTAATTTTGTACCAAAATTAATTATCATTGTCTTATCAATATTGCAAATATTGTTGAAACAAATTTCCGCAATGATATTTAATAATTATTATATAATTTCAATTGACATACAAAAAATACGCAATTGGCGCCCCAAAACGTCCGCGGCATAAAGTAAGTAAAATTAGATAAAACCATGTAAAAGAAAGCAATTATGTCCCATAATACAAAAAAAAATAATGTAAAATTGGAGACGGTTTTGACTGTTACTTTTGTTTGAGACTGTTCATCTCGCTTTTTTTGTAATAATATGTACAGTATAATACACGCACACAGACATCCTGCGGAGAGTATAAGAAATTTATGAGATGATACTACATCATTCAATATTACCGAATAACTAAAGTACCAGTGTCGCATAAACTACGTATATTTATTAAACGAGTGCGACGGCTGCACGTGTACTACAGGTCGGGTGGTTTCACTATAAAACAACGAACTTCGCCTATATTGACAATAGCTTTATATAGAGTGCAGTAAATCGGGTCGCAAGATAACCGCTTTTATGTAGGGTAACCGTTTAATACCAGTATTGCCAGCCCATCGTTTATTAATGCATCCCTGTGTCTGGCCCAATGCCAAGCCCGTAATCTAAATTGTACCATAATACGGTTTACAAATGGTTATTTTTAAATTTATTAGCAAACGCAATAACTATGTGTGTTATTCGAGAGTGGAAATGTACGAAGTGTTATGTATACACGATTAGTTTTAAGCATAAATTGTAAGGACGTTGATTGATCAGCAATATCACTGATATTTATTTCAATTTGAACTTGCTATTAATCAAACGCACTGTTGTGTTATCAATTTTTGTAGCGACTTCATTAGCCTCAAGTCTCCGACTCGTGGACATACAACTTAAAATCCACGCTTTAATATCTATCGTGGCGAAGGTCTACACAAAGTAAAATCATCGAGCATAAGGATGTGGAAACATGTTACAGGATTGTCTGAAGAATCTTAAATCATATCAGTCGAAATTACAGCTTTATTTTGACTCATCAGAACTATTTTAAAATTTGGTAGAAAATCTATAAAGTCTAATATATATTTATGATAATTACTATGTGATACGTTTTATTTGTCATTGTGTTATTGTCACTAACGAAAAAATATATGCGTAGCTGTGCTGTACGTACTTATATAAATGGATTATTTAAATTTTGATGATATCCTCAAAGTAATAATCTGTTTTGCATTATCGTAATAAAACTCTCGGAAAGTTTACGTCTTACGTTTTTCCCCTGTAAGACATGGGTAGTAATTAGTGAATTACTTTTGTTTTCGGGTCCGATGTTTAAAATAACATGAGTATCGCATTCCCGTACGGTTTCCAGCGAAATTGGGGCAAAAATTTCATAGTACAAAGAAGCCTACACCATATTATTTTATGGTGTAAGCTTTACACACAAACTATAATTTTAAGTCAGCGGTAATTTGGTGACCTCCTCTTGAAGCAATTTATGAGAGAAGATTGTAATATCTAATTTGTTTGTTAACAGGCCAGTAGCTGGCGTATTTTCAACCGGACCGTAAAAAAACAAAACAGCCGCCATGGACGCGATCAAGAAGAAGATGCAGGCGATGAAGCTGGAGAAGGACAATGCCATGGATAAGGCAGATACCTGCGAACAGCAGGCCAGGGATGCCAACCTTCGCGCCGAGAAGGTATCCTTTAAATATTGCTGATTTTTCCGTCTATTTCGGTTTGATAATTTCTTTAAGAGTTTCCTACAATAAAAGAAATTCATCCTGATCGGGTTACTGTCTACTTAGAGATCAGTCAATTGCGCAGGAGATATTATATTGCACAAGTGTATGCGCGGTTACAGTTGCACTCTCAGTTCCTTAACTCTCATAGACCGATGGGACGGTTATCCGACACGACCAAAGATAGATCAATCATTTGTAATCAATCAATTGTAAGGCAAAGGCCGCACCAAGTCACGGAGGCAGTTATCACAGTAGTCATACAATAGTGTGTTTCTTAAAAAACACATGGGCTTTATGGTCTCATACTAAGATCACATAAGAATTTTTTTTAACGATAGATGTACCATGTAGTGTCCTAGCAGCATGCTACAATTCCTGAAACCAAAGATGTAAGCAACCTATATAACGATACCGTATGAATACAAGTATGTATTCTAATTCTTAAAAAATATTAACTGTAACAATAATAAAATAGACTAACACTATCATTGTCAACCCAGGTCAACGAGGAGGTCCGTGAGCTGCAGAAGAAGCTCGCCCAGGTCGAGGAGGACCTGATCCTGAATAAGAACAAGCTAGAGCAGGCCAACAAGGACTTGGAAGAGAAGGAGAAGCAGCTCGCCGCCACCGAGGCGGAGGTGGCCTCCCTCAACAGGAAGGTGCAGCAGATTGAGGAGGACCTCGAGAAATCCGAGGAGAGGTCCGGCACCGCCCAGCAGAAGCTTCTGGAAGCCCAGCAGGCGGCTGACGAGAACAACCGGTAAGAGAAACCTTGACTAGAATACCTTTATATTTCATGTATCAGTATATTGTATATAAAGCGAGACAAGATACCACTTTATTGTACCCAACAATATTAATATACCTTAAGTAAAATACAACGATTAAGTGAACTAACCAATTTTTCAAAAGTCAGCATACTCTGTATGTAAGACGGTGGTACATCTCATCTCAGATGTTGAGATCTACCCTGCCATCATACCTACCAGATGGTAGATAGTAGGTAGATACCTACCTGGAGAACCTACTAAATGTAGATCGTGCCAGAATTTTATTATTGGCAGCGATCTCGCAGCCAACCAAAACCTTCCCATTGCACTGATATGTTTCTTTAACCATTCACACAAAGCTCGAACAATGAGGGCGAATGCAGATGGAATCAGGAATCCACACCCCATACTTGAAAATTTGTTCTGTTCATTGAGTCGCGGCTACATTACCACCGGCCATAAACATTGACAATACCTATAGACGAAACATCCATTACTATAAACTTAATTAATTACTAGTAAATTCTATCTTTTGGCTCTTTTCGTTCTTTTTATCTCAACATGAACTGCATGGTAAATGTAATCTATTTGTTCCAGTATGTGCAAGGTATTGGAGAACAGGGCACAGCAAGACGAGGAGCGCATGGACCAGCTCACCAACCAGCTTAAAGAAGCTAGGCTGCTCGCTGAGGACGCTGACGGCAAATCTGATGAGGTAAAAGGCTTCCGTTATAAGTTTCATAAATAACTATAGTCTCTATTGAAACGGAATAAAGTACGTTAAAAGCTTATGTCAAAATAATATTTTGAATATGATATCCTTCTGAATGTGAATCACTGTAAAGAAACTTGATATTTTGCGTTTATACTTATTAAGTACTAGTTGTTCTCCGCAGTTTCACACCAGTACAGAAACTAAGAATTTTGCGTCCTCTAAATGTCAAAAGTTATTATAACGATGTGTGGTGACTTCTGCGCCCCTAAAGGAGCGTAGAATGAGACCCTAAAGGGTGTAAGCCCTGTGCCTGGGCATAACCGTTACCGTTTTAGTTACGCCACTGTTTCAAACGATATTTTTTTGGATTTGTCCAAAGTCTATCCTATGTATTATTCCAGCTAATAATCAGTGTGTGAAACGTGATATAAATCCATTAATTAATTTTTGCGTGATGGGATAACAAACATACAAACTTTCACATTTATAATATTAGTTTATATTATACATGTTTGTTTAAAGTATAGATGTTTAAGAGTTGCGTATTTGTTATAACTACTGTTATGTTATATTACAAGATGGTAAAGCACTAGATAATTCACATAGTTCTTGATGCACTTATCAAGTGCTCGACTGCGGAGGTACTGACACACCTGACCTCACACAACAAGGTGTGGATGTCACACGACGGTTATCACTTAATACCAGGTCACAACGTAAATTACAACCTTAACCTATAATAAAAACTAGTGTAAAATATGTTAACTTAGGTACGCTATCACTTTCTACCTGTTTTATATAATGTATTTACGATGTTTAATAATTTTCTGTCATCTCATCCCCTTGTTAAATTTCAAAGGTGTCACGTAAGCTGGCCTTCGTTGAAGACGAGCTCGAGGTCGCTGAGGACCGTGTCAAGTCTGGAGACGCCAAGATCTCCGAGCTTGAGGAAGAATTAAAGGTCTGTTGACTATGTTTGATGTTAAATATATTTCTTTACATATTTATGCTTTACTGCAAAACCTTAAATAAAAGAGATCCAATGGGTTAATGCCATTGGGCATTCCCTCCCGGTCAACCCGGGCCGTGGTGAGAGATTGTTGTAGGTGCAATAAGCTATATATATTTATAGATACAACATATGCACGCACGCATGCACACACACACGCACTCACCCAGTTGTGTCAATCCTGGTACAGCAATGAAATGACAGATATATACTAGATAATCATGTGATTTAGTCATAGGAGTGTGCTTGTCTTCTTGTTATTATTTCTTTTTAGTCAGTTACCAGCAAATAAGCTGTGATTTGTTCTTTTAAAGGGTCTGTAAAAGCTAAGAATATTACATATAAGAATATGAAGAAATTAAGACTTTGAATATAATTATGGAATGTTTATAATCCCTTCTGCTCAGGTCGTAGGTAACTCCCTGAAATCGTTAGAAGTATCCGAAGAGAAGGCCAACCAGCGCGTAGAGGAATTCAAGAAGCAACTGAAGACCCTCACATCCAAGTTGAAGGAGGCTGAAGCCCGTGCCGAGTACGCCGAGAAGACCGTCAAGAAACTGCAGAAGGAGGTCGACAGGCTCGAAGGTATGGACCTCCTTTCTTACTTCACGAAGGAAGTCTCCTGACCACTTTCTACTAAAGATAACTTCTTAAACTTCTATAACTTACTCTATATTAAATCTACAGATGAATTTATTAAACTACAAATTGCACCTGATTAACTTTTAATTACTTCTAATTTCAAACTTTCTAGAATTATGATGTTCTGGAATGTTATTTAAATACTTGTAATATCTAATAAATAATCTAATCACGGTAAATGATTTAATTTCGATAACATTCAAGAGCAGTATTCGATTAAATTATTTTTCTTTTTTAATATAACTAAATACGAAAACTTCTTTTATACTTAATCTGAACTAAAACTTTTATAAATCTAATATGATCAACGCTAATAGGTCTTCCTTGGAAAGCCTTATCATCTAAACATTGCTTCTTATTACTCTCTTTAGGTATGACGTCACTATACTAATTCTCTCTGCATATATTATCTACGCAACCAAATTTTCCAGACGCGTTGTTCAACGAAAAGGAGAAATACAAGGCGATATGCGATGACCTGGACGGCACATTCGCCGAGCTCACAGGATACTAACAACCCTACAGCACTTAGTCTAAGACAATACACATACGTAGGAAACCATTTAGATCACCATCCTAACCTATAACTCTATATAAAACATTCTAGAAGCCTCCACTAGTCTGACGCTACAGCCCATCGCGGGAATATCTCTATGGCATTAAATTTCTATCACATTCTAACCAACCTTAACCTCTGTGCCGATATTTAGGGGGTTGTTGCCTACCGAGGGTAGTTTGCAATCCTTTAGAGATCGCTTAGTATAAGAGCCCTGCTTTTTGTGTTGTGATTAACATGTCTTACGCTTTGCTGCTACCGTGGCGGATCTATGCTTTCAAGGTACTTAATATTTATTCTTTAATATACTACAATAAACTCTTTATTTTGATTTAAACCCATTAAAGCTTAGCTAACGCAATAAAAACCAATTTAAACGGGATGTTTAAAAAATATATTAATAACAAAACAAATAAAATATTCATTTTCCTAAATTTTATTTGATTCTTCACTTCCTATTCTGCTATTTTAGTAAATATTTATTATATTATTTACTATTTTTGTGGTCGTTAACCACAAAACAAGATTGAATTAGATATGTTATTTTACTTTTATTTAAATTTAGCGATATTCTCAAGTTATTATTATTAATTCCAAAAAAAGTACTTTTCGTCAAATATATAAATAATTTTTCACAGTATCAAAAATACTTTTGATGTAATATATGATATCAAAGAGTATTTTGGTACGTTCAAAATTAAAAATTAAATATTTATGTAAAAAATAATTTACATAAGAGTGTATCAAAGCCCATTGCGGTCACGTGTACTAATTATTTTTTTAATGCCATCCCCACAGACGAGCTGGGCATCAACAAGGACCGGTACAAGAGCTTGGCCGACGAGATGGACTCCACTTTCGCCGAATTGGCCGGATACTAAACATCGCACTCCAAATATACAAACATTCACAAAAGCGCGCCATCGTCCAATGCGCCATCATCAGCAAACATTTGAACAAACATTTGTACACGTACAC
>DWHK01000623.1:0-13260 GCA_018247855.1 Graphium androcles | reverse complement strand
CTACTGAACCGATCTTGATGCCCAACGAACTAAAAAAATGTACACATAATAATGTAATGTAATCTTTACGTTAAATATTACCAAATATTGGCATCGGCATAAGATGCTAAAAATTAAATCAGCGACATCTATTGTCATATTTATGAAATTATTTCACGACTCGGAGAACTATGCGGCAATTGAAGGAATAATCTTAATTCAGTGCCATCTAGTTACGTAATTTTTTTAAATATTACGAAATTATTTAAATATCTCTTAAACTACTAAACCAATTTTAAAGCCCAACAAACTTAAAAAATTTATTAATATTCCCTACATATGTTCCAAATTTCATTTAAATTGAAGCACTGGGTCGAGAGTTATCGCGTTACATACATACATACATACATAAAATGCGCTTTCGCCCCAACTGTTATTGTAAACCTCACTCGCTTCGCTCGCTCGGTCAATAATACAGGATAGTTCGCTAACTAATAATGCTATTACAATGTTATTAATTGTATCGTTACATATAATTATTCTTATATAGATATAAATAGCAATTTATGTATATTTACAAGAAAAAAAACGTATTTTTGGGAATCAATGAGAAGATTGTTAAAAAATAAAAAAAAATGTTGCCTATTAAACATATCAATAATCTTAAATAAATAAATAATAGAGAACAACAATACTAGCCAAAGTTTTCAGTCCGTTGAAAATTATTTTATACTTTACCGTTTCGACCACCCTTGCCGTATTACCAAATTGAATATTTATTATCGACTAATATTTATTATAACCCCTGTGCACGCGACTGTCCGCCGACCAGCCCGTGGCCAGCTAATGTAAGCTATTACCCGGCCGCCGGTTGCGCTAAACGTGAACAATGGGTCGCGACCCTACACGCAGTTTGTCACCGCCCCTTTTGGGAGATTTTATTTTGTTCCATCTCGCCGTCTACACCGATCAAACGGTTGCATAGGAATACTGGCGAGCGGTACAGTCGACACAGCGATGCATTTCGATCGTTTTTTGTTGCGATTAAAAACATTTGATACAGTCAACAACACAACGCATTTCGATAGTACTAGCTCTACCCTGCGGTTTGTCAATATCTCTTTAGCTTGTTATGGTCGTAGCGTAGTGTAATAATAGCCTAAACTAATCCTCGTGAAGCTGTCTATCATACACATTTTTTTTATTTCCAACCAGTGCTTCCGGAAATGACCGCATTTAAACAAACAAAAAAATTATATTTTTTTTCCAACTGATATATTTTCGGAAACTGATGAGATAGTTTACCTGATATTAAGTGATAATTGCCGTCTGTGAATACCACGGAATATCTAAGCCAAATGGTTTTATACCCTTTTACAGATCTTAAAGGGCTATAAAAACATTTTGGCTTTAGTGATTTAAAATACGGGTACCATTTAAAACACATATGTTTTTAGGTTATCGTACTCCTTTTAATTATTCTTGACTATAAGTTTATGTATGTTGTTTAATGCAAAACAATAAAAAGGATAAAAGTAACGATTGGAAACAAATTTAATAAATTTCTGATTTATATGTTCATAGCTCTTGTGTATATATCAGAACATTTTACAATAGTTATCATGTTGTTGATTATATAATTCGTAAAATTTAAAAATCAATTTGACTTCTTATATATTTAAAAATGTTTTTCATTTGAATATTTTACTAGTAAAGATATTTATTCTCTTACAGAGTTACATCAAAAAAATATTTGATACGAATAAAAGTTGTATATAACACATATATTTTTAACTAAAATATTCCCAATAATTGTTTTTGTAATGTGAAGTTACAAATATTGAAATATTCAACGCATCGTATTTTAAAACTTGAATAAGTAACTTGAACGCCAGGCACAATAGAATAATTGAAACATCATACTCTTTTGAATTTTAAATTGAATAAGCTGATGCTGTATCCATCAATGAAACTTCAAATATTCATTCGAGCTCATAATAAATTCTTTGCGAATTGTTTATTTTCACTGTACTCCATTTGCATGAAAAAGGCTTCAACAAATTCTCATTGATGATGATCCTAGAATGTTCTTGAACAATAATATCACCTTATCTATACTCGTATATTAAGTTTTACAATATTACAAATACTTATTTGTTGAATATAAAGCTTTTTTTTGCTACACTTTTTATAAGCTCTAAGCTAATATAAGGGCATTTTACAAACATAAATCACACTGACACAAACAACCAGATCCGAAACAACTATTTGTCCCGGGAATCGAACCCACGACCTGTGACTCCGCAGCTAACGTCTTAGCCACTGCGCCAACCGGTCACCTAAATTATTAAGTAACCTTAGTTTAAAATCGTCTATTTAATCCGTCTACAGTCATATTCATTACAATCGTTAATAAGTTTGTTCAACTCTTTGCTTGAAGAAATATGAAAGATAAAAAGACTATTCACTTGCAAAAGTTCAGTTATTAATATGTGACTTTGCACTACGCAGATAAATATTTAAGCATACAAGATTTTTTTTATGGAAAGGCTGATGTTAAGTGACCCGTCGCCCATATATACAAACAACTTCCGAAGAGTTGGGTGTGCGTTGCCAGCATTGGAAATTGGATAAAATAGGTTATAGGGTAGGATAGGTCAGGATTACATTAAGGATTTGGTGGGAAAGCAGTGGATAAAGAAGAGAGTAGGAATGGCCACCCGGCAACGCTGAGAGCCATGCATACTTTATATTTAGTAGATTTTTAATTACGGTAATAGTATTTAAAAATCTTTTTCTCTCACTGGAAAATTGGTTAGAACAGGTTTATTGGGTAGGAGGGTTTGGGAACATATTAAAGATTTGGAGGGTAAGAGTGGGTATGAATGGCCATCCAGAGACTCTAAAGTATGCATGACTTTAGACGTAGAAGAGATATTGATATCTAATAGCTATTATATATACCCATGTACACATTACATGCTCAGAATACATCTATATAAGAGAATATGAATAATCACCGGGCTGTTAAGCGGGTAAATAAAACCAGAAGCAAATTCAAAGTTCGCTCATACAAACAACATTTTTATTCATCCCCGTCGAACCAGAAGACCTGTAAATCATCAGAATTCCCATGTGGTGAACCTAAGCATAAAGCATAAAGGAAACGGTAATAATTTGAGTGAAAACGAGCGGCTAATTGATTAATTCAACCCCCTAACCTCGAACTCGCTTGGAAAATATAATTCAATCTCTTTTTTTGTCCGTTTTTTTGTTCGGTCATTTTTACGTTGGTAACTCTGTATGAATGAGCAATAAAGCTTTTATAAATAATGATTTTAATGCATTACTCTCATCACCTATAGTGTGCGAAATAAAATGTTTATATTTTCTACAAGGAAGTGTCTATAAAAATACAAAAAAATATGAAACTATATCACATAATGTTTTAGTTTGCTAGAGTTAAGTATATGATCTTTATTTAGTTTTAACCAACATCAAATTCAAAAGAAACATCTTGGGGAAAAGGAGACTTCAAGAGTGATCCCATATAAAAAGAAGAAAATATATGTATATATGTCCATACTCAAAACCTGAAGCCGTTGAAGACTTCTGTTGAAGACTTTATAACAATTTGCATACAACTATATCTACACTTATCAACCCGTTTGACCCGGAAGGTACTAGCCTCTTCTTTTCGCACTCCTTACCCTTCCTAATCCTGAATATTTTCACATCCCTTTCTACCCAATAACCTGCTCTTTTTGGCACCAACAATTCTTTGCATAGTGTCAATGTCCAAGTGCCAGTTTTCACATAAACCATCTTGATGTTGGCCAACTTTTAACCTTCAAAAAATTCTGCATTCCCCTTGTGTAGCAACGTCCTATTGAATCGTTATTCGTTTTGAATTTAATCATCTGTCAACTACACAGGATAGTTACGAAAAAATCGTCTTAGCATGAATATTCTCATTGTAGCTCAGGGCCCGCGGTAATGAACTAACCAGGCTCACTCTCAGACCCTCTAATAAAATTCATTCGCATCCCGAAATAGGACTGAATAAAATTAAAACTCTAATGGAAAAAGTTGGTACCGGCAGCATCTTTTCTTTTTTAGTTTCGCCAACGAAAGCTCCGAGTAATATTTTAAGGTTCCTGAAACTTGCCGCGGGAAATAACTCGCTGTACTAACAAGATGAAAGTATATTAAGAATTTTCTAGAAATTTTCAAATTTTCTACGATTTTCGCGGTGCGCTCTAACTTTGAACAGCGTTTAGTTTTGTCTTAATTTTATTAAATTATTTAAAAAACTCGATTCTCTATTCGCTTCTTGGTAATATAATAAATATATAACATTCCGAACAACACCATTTAAAGTAAAAGTATATTCAAAGACGAAAAGCAATCTCTTAAACGATATATATTTCAGTACTAGCTATTGCCTGCGGTTTCACCCACGTAATATTGCTTTTAGCTTTTAATTTTTTATACCGAACCAAAATCCTTTTTAAAAAATAATAGTAGCCTAATTTAGTCCTTATTACATTGGCTATCTGTCAGTGAAAGTCCGTCAAAATCGGTTCAGCCGTTTCAGAGATTAGCCGGAACAAACAAACAGACAGACAAAAAATGTTATTTTGGCATCTATAAGTACCGTATATACATTCATATGCATGTAGTAAAAAGCGGTTATTTTATTATTACAAACAGATACTCCAATTTTATTTATTTATATAGATGTCAAAAAGTATAATGTTTATGGTCGTGACACGGTTGCCGTCTTATATCTGACACAAATGAAGCAGTTCTTGAATATTTTGCATTTGGTTAATGGTGACGTATAATGCACCGCATATGCTGCAAACACATGTATACCTACATATGTATGTGTGCTCGTTCTTTTAGCGTGTTTGGATATCTCTTACTGAATTTAGGCCACACTGTAATCATATTTCGCGCTCAATTTCATTTCGCAACGGATTTGAATGAGGTTGAAATAGATTCCGGAAACTAGGTCGATGGTTTCAAAAATTCTGAAATTTTGTGTATGAAATCCGCATACGTTCATTCACTCGCTCAGAGCTTAATGTATATAAAAAAAATTAAACTTTAAAGTAAAATCGTGCTTCATCACATCTTAAATACATACATAACACGTGGACTTAAAACTTAAATTAGGTTCTTGGGAGGATTTAGAAAATTTTATTGAAATTCACCACGTTTAAATGTACTAACTAAAAAATTATTAAATTAAAGTAAAAAATAGCTAAAAAAACACACATAATTTAAAACTGTCGTCAAGCTATTATTTGTTTTTGTTGTTATTAAAAATAAAAGTAACGGTGCCAAAGTCGTAATAAAAAACAGGATTATTAAATGTAATGCAAGTTTGAAAGTCGTAAAATAGTTACCATGTTCCTAAGTTTAAAATTTATGTGCCTGAAGCATTGCGAAGTTAACAAAATAACGAAACATTTAAATCTCGTGCGAACTCGTAGTAAATCTGAAAAATGTCAGTTTTATCAACAGCCGGTGAGCCGGTCAACTCGCGCCGAGCACTTACCTACCTACACCTACTTGTTGTTTGGTGCAAGTGAAAAGATGTTGCGAAAACAATTTTGTTTCAGTTTTAACTGCCTGCGTGGAATAGGCTCTTGCTTTACAAATAGGAGCTCGTGGGTTTGAATGCCGTGGGGGGCATTAACTTGTGGGAATTAAAAATAGCCTGATCTCCTTCCAGTATATTCATCCCACCGGGCTATGAGAGTAATGGAAACATAAAGTGCAGTCAAATGCGCGTACACTTGTGCATTACCTATAACATATTTGCATTCGCAACTCTTAATTGATTAGCAACATCCGAAACTGTGATCGATAGAAATTCGTAATTAAAAAAACCTTTGTAAAAACATGGGTAAAATTCAGTATTCGATTCAAATTTGACGTGCCTGAAACACCGTTCAAAGGATTTGCCTGCATTTTGCTTTTATTTTCCGTCGAAAGCCTAAAATACACCTGATTCAGGCAGAAGAAATATCTATTATTATCTATATATAGCACCCAAGTATTATATTAGGTTTTAAGTCTATGCTAATCGTAATATGATTCTCTTTATTTCGCTAAAAAGAAACAATAGCGAAAAAAAAACTGATAAGCAATAAGTTAGCTTGGTTTGTTTAGTTTAGTTAACTTATTAATTAACTCTCACTCGTAAATCATAAAAAAATATTTCAAATCGCTTGCGTTCCTCACAAGTACCGTATCTAAAACCATCAATAGCGCCGACCGTCGGGTGCCCGGGACTAATTAATTTCGTGGACATTTGCGGTAGTAATAAGCTTATCAAACGTAGATCCCGGAGCGCTACGGACTATGGTGCTACGGCGCTACGCCTCAGTATTCGAATATGAGAACAATTACGAAGTAAGGGAACACGTGAATTTAATTGTGGTCGAAGTTAGTCGAGGGATCCTAAACGGGTGGGTATCGTTTTG
Organism: Graphium androcles; assembly: GCA_018247855.1. Classification (NCBI taxonomy): domain Eukaryota; kingdom Metazoa; phylum Arthropoda; class Insecta; order Lepidoptera; family Papilionidae; genus Graphium; species Graphium androcles. The sequence goes on along the minus strand of DWHK01000623.1, from coordinate 6,784 downwards.
TTAACTTCCAAATACAATTAACCTATTGTGAGTGGATTCGGTTTGATCGCTCCTCACTTTCACAGTTGTTTTGTTATTTGATTGGAAATTGTTCGAAATTAATTGTTCCTGCTTCCTACAAGAGCTTTAACGAATTTCGATTTGTTTCTAATTAAAACAACAGAGTTTCTACGCTTTGTTTGTCGATTATCATATCTTTTGTTATTTGTAATACTCAAATAAATGTTTAAATGCCACTTAATAATTTCTTTGCGTAAATGCCAATGTTTATGATTTTATATCAAATTATATTTAATTATACTCATTGTCATAATTTAAGGGAAAAATATAGAAATTTCTAAACGGTATGCAGAATAAAATACGAATGAGTGTTTCCGTAAAATATGACCAAATGTCACGCATTTCATATTTTTAGACTCACATCAAAGCTCGGTGTTTGATAAAATCTTGTAGAGTTATGTGGAATGGTGATTTAATATACTATTTATTTTTTAATAAATTTCTGTTGTAATTAACTGTAAAAAGGAGTTGAGTGAAATTTTACGACCGTATAAAAATGAATTTAAATATGAAAGTAGTAACGTGTTAAAAGCATTGTTCTGTATTATAAATCGACACAATTTAATATGCCCTTAATTGTTTGTGGTGAATATTTCTGTATGTTGTTACATAATTTTGAGCAGTTTTTTAACATTTAACGCAGGCATTATGCGCCTCACAGAGAACTTGTCCGAAATAGTATTTGCCTTTGCATTTTGTCCACGGTGTAATATAACGTCTCTCACGGGTATTGACTTCTTCTTCTTCTTCTTGGCAATACACACGAAAGATATGTGAATTGTCATTAAATGTCATTTGTAGACCTACCGAAATCTAAATACCACCAACCCGACAACTCAACTTACGCAATAAACACAGAAAAACTTTTTTTTCGATAAACTAGTATTTCGTCGCGAACTTGGACCTCGCTATTATCTTATTTCCAGAAATTATTTAACATTTATTAATTAAATATATCATTAACTACTGAACTAATTTTAGTTCCCAACAAACCTAAAAATTGTTCTAATATTACCTACACACATTCCAAATTTAATTTTATTTGAAGCAGTGGTTTAACAGTTATCGCGGAACAATACATACATACATAAAATATGTTTTCACCCCAACTCTAATCGTAAACAACGCAACTTCATGCTCTACACGACAAGCTCCATTATTTTGGCATCAGATGATCTCAGATTTGGAAAACACACTCGGAAAAAAATATCTCTACAGAACTTATAAAGTACGCGACGAAGTTTTCCCTTCCGGTGAGCGTGCAACAGCGCACTTTCTCCTATCGGACAAAAATTGTTGTATATCGCACAATATACGATTATTGTAATGTCTATTGCTTTAACGCCGCCAACTCCGTCTGTATTTATTGGGTTAATTGAATAAACGGCTACCAGTCACGGAGTCAGCCCTCTTTGCAATACCACTCCCAGTTGGTTCATACCACCTACTGGGTCATATAGACAGAGTTATGGTGATTATTTATTCTATTTTTCAACGGTAACTTACTTAAAGTTACTGCACTACTTCGCAAATAAATAGGTTTTGTGTATAACTATTATGGTAAGCCCTTACAAAAAACTATATATGGTAACAACATTAGTAATTATTTGTTTTAAATAATAGCCTACAACCATAACACTGTTTTCGATTTAAGTGCTTGGGTCTTGGTAGCTCGATACTTTGTAATATTAATAACAAAGGTCTGTTTGTTCCTGTTTGTGTATTAGTTAAATATTGTAAGGGAAGTAAAAAGGGTTATATGGTTCCTTTCTAGAAAAAAACAATTCCTGTGTTATAGAAAAAAGATTTGGTAGAGCGTGTGGAGCACTTTTACGGCCGCGCTCACCCAAGGATCCCACTTCCCTTTAAAAAAGTCAGCATAAAATAAAATACGCATGATTTTTTGGGTTGTTCAATATGTTTCTGACCAATTCTATATATAAATCTATCCAAATTTCCAGGCTGAGAGCATACACTTAACTCTTCGGATGTTGTTCGTGTACATGGGCGACGGGACCACTTAACATCAGATGAACCGTCTGCTCGCTTACCAATCTCTCTCCATAAAAAACACTTTGACGGTCATCCAGCACAACGAAGTAGCTTACAAACTTGAATATACAACACGACGCCAGAAATACGTAAAAAACAAAAAGTAATCGGAAACAGAGTGAGGGATTCTGAAGGAAAATCTAATATCACGAAAAAAATTGGTAATAAGTACTTTGTGCGAGCGAAGCCGCTGGCATAATCTATTCTCAGTATATATTCAGGACTGTCAAAGCCATACTAATGCAATAAAAAGCTGTTGCTGAATTACTGCGCCAAGAGTCTTAACACACTTACCGATCAGTGATCCATCTATAAATCAATACATATAAATAAAAAAGAAGTGTCTGTTTGTAATGTGAAAATAAGAGCTTGTTACTAAATGCATATGAAAGAAATGCGGTACTAATAAACAAGGAATCTATTAAAAATTGTCTGTATGTCTGTCTGGGTCGGCTAATCAACGAAATTTGTGGAGTGCGAATAACTGAGGCTACATTTATTTTAGAATAAATTACATGGTATCACGTAAATAATAAAAATCTCAAATTTGTGAGTGAAACCAGAGACAGCAGCTAGTCTCTAACAAAATTCGTGAGTCTTAAAATTAAAGCCTTTGATGTGCCAACTCAGTTAACATTAATCACGGCGTCAATAACTCGCCACGAATCAACTCAGTCGATTTGATCTTGATTGACTCTCGGACTTTTATCTTAAAAGCATCAATCAAATTAAACCAAGGCATATCATTTAAAATAAATGTGCGCATAAACGCGTGTCCTATTTTATTCTTAATGGACCTTTGAATTAAATTTATGACTAACATTTGTTAGAACTAAAAATATATATTAGATTATTATTGACAGAAAAGTCATATATTAATTATCCCTTATAAAATTTTGGTTGTTTTGAAAGATTGGAGGGAAATTGTTAGCATTACACAAGTAGATAGAGTAGAATATTTTTTTGTAACAATTAGCTGAATATTTCTAATTCCGAAGCAACGCTTATCAGTTTTATACACACGATAGAATTACATTTTTTTAAGAAAAAATATTAATTATAAATTTTTCTCAGTGTGTTCAGGAGGTTTTCTAAGCATTATCTTAGATACTATTCTTAGAACAACTCTCAAACAAGTATTAATTCACAGAACACAAAATGCATTCAAAAGAAAAACATCTGTTCCAAATTATATAAACAGATTTTACATACATAGAAAACTAAAGATATATCTAACGAAGATCCAAATATTTAAAGTAATTTAGAAATAAGAGCAAATCAGTCAATCAAGTTTGTACATGTTCCAATACCGAGCACAAATATTACGTTTAAAATGTTCCTTTAAGGCAGAACGGTTCAAAAGGCTAACAATTACTCGATAGCTTGCGTTTGACGTTTCACTGGTGACATCTTTATCGTATTCGTTGGAGCCTCTGTCCGGGACATCTCGCAGCATAAAGCCGGCTCCTTCCCGAGACATGCTCTGCCCGGGGTCGGTATATTGGCTTGTAATTGCCCTCTGCGGCCTTCCTTATTGACAGGCGTATGAGACTGGCTGCTTAAAATGGAAATTATAGCCGCATTCAAGCGTCGAAATTCTAATGGCAGCATCCCGCTCGGTATTGCTTAATGGGTTCCCGATAGACCCTTATTTCGATTCCCTATTGTATACGTTGGGTATGTTGTTCTTTATTAAAGGTATTCAATGGAAATTAACGTTTAAAAACCGTTTGTAGCTAACTGATTTTGTAATTTATACAATGTTCTGAGTCGTTATTATGTATAAATTTATAGGCATCAGATACTACGAAAATATTTGACTGAGATTTATAATTATAATTATTGTAGATCTCCACAAAGTGCTTCCGTAGCCCAGTTGGCGTCAGATCGGCATGTAAAAAGTCGGTCCCGGTTGTCAAGAACACCTTTGACAATTGTTAAAAGTATGTCAGTGCCTTCAAATATCCTGACAACTAATCCATCCTTCGAAGTCAGTGTATCCATTTAGGTTGTGGAGGTCAGATGTCAGTAGCTCTGTGTACAAACTGATATTCAGGTAAAATTTGGTTGGATTAGACGCCAACCCCAAGTAATTTGGGAATAAGGCTAGAAGGAGAAGGAAGGAAGGAAGAAGATGGTAGATCTCCACAAGAAGTAGAAGTTTTTACTTTTAATACAACAGTCATAGACTTTAAATTACAGATACAAATTTTGGCTCTAGCGAATATATTGTACTACACATTAATGTTACTATATGCATGTATTGTAATATATTCAAAAATAATAACAACAGTGAGTTTCACATTCCGTACGAACCCATTTACATTTTCGTGTAATGCAACACGTACCATTGTTTATGCGATGTCGTATTTTAAACATATTTTTACGCCGAATTTAATTCAACAATCTCCGTATTCGCGTGTGGAATATTAAAAATAATAATTCAGCTAGGACTCCGACAAACGTCCATTCACACCTCGTTCCCAAAAAGCTGCAGCTAGAGAAAGCAAACATTTGCGAAGCTGCGCTAAACTTTGTGTCACCACACTGTAATAGCTATCTTCGGATATTATCTTAAATATATTTTTCCTTAACTAATGTACCTGATATATGAGTTTTTCCTTTTAAAATTGCATTTAAATAATTACGTATTTTTGGATAGCTTCAAATAGAAAACAAGGAAGAAAAGGAACGCTAGAACTATATCCAGCGTTGTTTTTCCTTCTTGTCTTTCCTTTTTTTGATAAATGACCGTCTGTAAAGAAATTGACGAAAACTACGAGCAAAAATTGAATTAACCTTAAAAAACTTAAAAAACCACTTAAAAGTTTTAACACAAGTGTATAATTTCATTTAATATGTATATATAGGTCAAGTAGTTGTTGCATACTTATGCCTTATTCCCAAATTTCCTATTATTATACAGTACATTGTAGATTGTTTAATAATGTTTGAGACGAATTTACTCTGTCGATTTAAATTTGTCCTAGATCCCAGATACTCCATAAATGATGTACATATCTGTGCAAAAATTAATCACTTTACTATCCAGATATTGTTCCATAAATTCAAGGGCGTGTGTACACCCTACCGGTATATTATTAGTTTCGTACAAGTGCGAACGGCGACCGCAAAGTTCAACGGTCCCCGGAGTGCGGAACCCGCGGCTTTATTAAAGCGCGAAACGATAAATTTGAATAAAGGATAGTTATGGTGTTTCCGTGTAAGCCCCGTATTAATGTAACTAATAGCTACGCCGCGCTACGGAGCCGGCGTTTTAACGCTAGCTCCTCTCCACCTAGTTGATGTCTGTTAGAAAGAAATTAAGTATGAGAAATTAGCATAATTGCTACATTTTATAATGAATCTACAAATCACAGAAAAATAGTCATAAAAAAAATACATGATTGAGTTCCTTGGGTGGCTACCTCCGTAGCCCAGTGGTATAGGCTACGGCTTTATATCCGGAGGTCGTCGGTTCCAATCCCGCGGGGGATAATGACGTCGTGTTGTTGTTTCTTAGTTGGGTTTGGGAAATATGGGCCTATCTCCCGATTGCGTGAAAATTAAGATGATCCATGCGTCGGATAGGCATGTAAAAAGTCAGTCCAGGTTATTAAGAAGACTTTTGATAATCGTTAAAGGATGTCAGTGCCTTCAAATATCCTGACAACTAATCCATCCTTTAAATTCAGTTATCCATTTAGGCTGTGATTGATTAGATTAGTAGCAAACCCCAAGTAATTTGGGAATAAGGCTAGAGTGCCTTGAGTGTAAAGACACAGAATACCGTGTATTTATATTTTGTGTGTGCATCTCTCGTCGATTATTTTAGCAATGTAGGAGATATAAAAATATTCACTGTTGCCTTAGAAGACTTCCACATCATATTCTAATAGAAAAACGGATATTTTATCTCCGTAGAATATTCTAGTTTAAAATCAAACAATACTAGGTAAAAAACTCTTTCTTAGATAACATATCAAGTTGAATCTACGGCTTAAACAAAGTAAGCATTCTGTTAATTTAATCAGAATACATAGGAGTAAAGCGATTCTAATTATCCTTTTAGTCGTAAATACGTTGCGAGTGATGTATACTCGCATAAATTGCTCCGCGCACGTATCTCGTTTTCTCTTAGAAATAGTGCAGTTAAGAAGCTTTTAACGGCTCTACATAAATGTTTCAACTCCACAAAGACTATTACTGGATCCCGTAAGTTTTGCTATTTGCCTTATGGTGGAAAATTTCTTTATTGCTCGCCCCTTATTGGTCGAAGCGCAATGATCGCGGCACAAAAGCTGTAAGCTGTCCCTTCGAATTATGGCACAGTACAGTCGCGTGCGATGTGGCTTTATTTAATTTCGTAATTGCACATTATTTTCCATAAATGCTTTTTTGTTTCAGTTTAATCATAATATTTATTAAACATTTATAAAAACCTATGGCACTCGGGGACTGCCGCGGTAAATCTATTGCATAGCATTTTTTATTAACTTATGCAATTATATTATTTATTTATTTATACAGTATTTTTACTCATTATAAAGATATGATAGATACCTATACACCTATATACTTTCTCAAAAACAGCTCCTTACATATTCGTCCGATTTCGGAGCAGCTCGTCTCGATCCTTGCGAGCTTCGTACAGTCGTACCATATACATACA
>DWHK01000622.1:0-13262 GCA_018247855.1 Graphium androcles | reverse complement strand
GCTTTCTACTTAATCAATTATTTTGTTCATAGCAATGCACCAACATCTCTCTCTTTAGAAAAAAAAAGAAAATTTAAAGGAACTTAGATGATTTATATATTAATGATAACCAACCTTTCCTAATGTGCTAAAGCTGAGTTGATATAAGAATGCCAAGCACTCAGCTGCACTCAAACTTCTTTTCTCCGCTGTATGCAGATAATGTTGCAGGAACAACCACACCTGATGATAGAAATAGTTTTATGCAGTAAAAAAACTGAACTGACGAACAAGATCGTTTTGTCACAAAATTACAAAACCGACATCAAACGCCTTAGAAGTGTATTTTTGTGACATTTTTTTTTTCGTTATTTTGATTTCAAAAATAAGCCGCTTAACCGATTTTTATGAAAATTTTATTGTACTTTACTTAGGATATCTCCTTTACAACTAAAAAGAATCTTCAAAATCGGTTCATAAACAACAAAGAAATCCACAAACACACAGAATATATATATACGGTTGTATCGAGAAACCTCCGCCTTTTTTTGAAGTCAGTTAAAAACGAACCAAGAGATTTTTTTAAGGAGTCCTTTGTGGCTTTGTAGAAGAAAGTATGCAATATCTTTTATTTTTACTTATAAAAAGCCTTCAGTAGAATGAATTAACTTGATTTTTTTTTTAGTATACAAATATATTAGACCAAATATAACAGTTCCCCTTTGAAACCCTAGGATGCTGTATTTCTTTATAAAACTTTGTTTATTATATCAAATTGTAACATTAATCACGGAGTCTACTGATTTTATTTCCATTTCAGCATCCCTCTAAATATATTCTTAGCAGCTATGGATAATTTATTATTAGAAATTTTCATGTATCTTTTAAAATTGACCTTACACTACTATTAACTTTTTAAATCCACCAATATGATAATATATTATTACCCATAAAAATTAATGTGTGTAAAATCATAGACGCTTCTAGTGCATAATATAGAGAAATTAGTTTATTAAGCTTACCTGTTTAGCAGTGCTCAAAAGAAGAAATTGAAAGCCTGCTCTTGTTATAACTGCTGAACCATCTTCTGCATCTCTTTAAGAAAAATGTATTTTGTTAATAAACCAAATAGTACAATAAAAATATGTACATGTATATAGCATATATACATACAAGTCAAAAATTTCCAATTTATGAATAATGTAATACATCTACCAACTTTGAAAGGAGGTTTTCAATTTGGTTGTATTTTTTTCATGTTAACACAAAATTTTGTTATCTATGAACTGATTATTAATATTCTTTTCTGATTTGAAAGGATATACTTTAGATTGGTCCCATATAATTTTCATAAAAATCAGTTTATAGTTTGTTTAATAAAACTAAACAACTAAATATACCATATTATAAATATAAGAAAAAATATACCATGAAAGCTCTCTCTTAAGGCATTTGCTGAGATATTTAATGAAAATAACTTGTTTTATTTCTTACAATTAGAATTTTGTAGCAATTTTTTGCACTCACCTGGTCATCAAACCAGCATGTAGCAATATTCTGACTGCATCAGCACTGATGCCTTCTGTCTGTGCACTGCCCACCATGTAATGTAACACGCATTCCCACCGTTCCAGGGCATATGCATCGAGAAATGCAACATCACGAGCCTTCCCATCTGGTTCTAATGATGAGGACATGCTCCATGGTCGACCTCTAAACAAATGTAATAATATATATCATAACACTGTCTGTATTTGCCTTAAATTCAAATTTTAATTGAGTCAATCTATTTCCAACAAAAAAGAACCTCTTTGGCCAATCTTTAATGTGTTTTTTTTTATAGGGAAAGGTTGCCTAGCTAGCAGACGGTTCATCTGATATTAAGTGATCCTGTCACCCATAAACACAACATTAAAAGAGGTGTGTGTGCATTGCCAGCCTTAGAAATTGGATAAAACATGTGAAAGGGTAGAATGGGTCAAGATTATATTAAGGATTTGATGGGGAAAGGATTGGGAAAAGGCAAGGGTAGGAATGGCCAATGTTTGGAAGGACAACAATATCTCATACCACATTAGTTGCTTTTCATACACTTCCTTCGGTTGATAAAAATAAATCTTGCCCCATCCTCTGAGCCTACACATGCTAGACATTGTCTCTCTATGTTGCACCTAATCGTAGTTCCTGTGCCACAGCAGTGTCGTTATATTTTCAGTTCTCATTCAATCTGTTCATCAAAGCATTCCAGCTTGGCAAGCAATAAAAAGGTAATATTCCAATAATCGTCTTTCACATTAAACATTTCAATGGTCAACTGAGGAACTGCAGCCTCTGTCTTTCACACAGACCACCTACTCAGGTATCTTCCAAATGTTTTAAAGTGGTTTTATGGGGCATCTTTGTAACTTCTGTGCTTTTAGTGTACCCTGTAGTGGCTCATATTTTTCACTAGTCTTTCAACTTTTCATTGGCACTTAGGTTAGTGATTAAATGTCTTTGTTTATGTATTGAATCTATTTATTACATTACATTTTAAACATACTGAAATCAGAAATCCTTTCGTTTAAAGCATACAAATAGATAATAAATTGTTTAGTAATTCTTGATATTTTGGGAACACAGACACTTATTGGTAATAATTAATATGAATTAAAACAATTTCAGACGCCATTAGAGATATGTTAAGAGGGTAACCCCATCAATAGAGACCTGGACACTTGGATAGTCTGGCCTGAGACAAAATAGGGGGCTGCCCAGATTTTGTAAACTACAAAGTTTAGATTAAAAGAGAGCCATAAAGCCTACAGTAGCATTAAGTTTTTTAGTATATTTCATTGGATTTGCAAATTTTATGTTTATAAATAATAAAAATTTATTCAAATAGATACAGAAACTTACCCTCCTAGCAAAGCCACCTTTAGATTCTTCTTGAAAGATTGAGCCAGTATCCAGCCTGGCAAACCACCAGGTATTGGTGCCTCTTGCCACACAAACAATTCTGAGAGGGCCTCACATGCTTTACTTTGTTCCCTGTAAATACCAATGCAATACAGTTAGAGTGACAATTTTATGCCACAAGCCTACCAATAAACAACTATTAATTTAATGAAAGGTTTTACTTGGCATGTGTCTGGGATACCCAAGAAGCAACAACGGCTTGTGGAACTGGCTGTTCTACAAACAACAACCGGATAACAAAGTGACGGGCCAATTCGGGGAGTTCTCTAAAATTGAAAACAAAATGTAATAAACACTTCAATTGAACATAACCTCAAACGTTTGCGTACTTATTGCACTAAAATGTAATTACATTATTTATGCTGAAAATATACATACCGATAAACTGCTAAACATATCGTTGGATAGTTGTATAATGTTTCCAAAAACTGAGGAGTTCGGCTCTTTAAATATTCATGAAGATTTTTACATTGTAATGTAGGAGAAGGATTTAAATTTAAAGACTTAGACTTAGATGATTCTGACATACTTTAAAATTTATTAAATGATAACTATTAAATATTTATATAACACAAAAAGTAAAAAAAACTAAGTGACAATTAATGCAATTAATGCTAACCATAAGCGGCTCACAACAACAATTTACTATAAAAGTCGTCACTGTCAACTGTCAATGTCAGCTCATTCAAGCAAAACGCAAATCGAGGTCCAGTATGCCTGTTGTAATAATTAAAATTAAGTATTTAATATTTATTTATAAAAGATATCATTAGTACATTTCTTTTTTCATAATAGCAATGATATAATTCGTCACTATCTGAGGTTAAACCGGAACATTTAAATTATATCTTTTATAATTTAGTATTAAATATTAAATAAAATTGTATCTCTATATAAAAAAATTGTTCGCTGTAACAAGAAGTAAAAACAGGACATTATTTTAAAATTGTAATAATTTCTATTACACATTACAATATTTTTTTATAATCATATCTTAAATTAAAAGTATTTAATTTAAGTTATATGTTGCATGCAAATACATGCATATTGCAAGTAGCAAGCAAATATCAGCAATAATAACAACCAAACAAATATTGAAAGAAGTTTGAAATAAAATTCGATTCTTTATTTAACTTTAAGGTTGAAAATTGCACTAAAAAGGCGGCAGTAGTTAATGCCTGTTATATTTCCATTCCAAACATTTTTTTTGAGCTCTTTGTCCCATACAAAATAAAAAGGTCTACGCACACTACCAGAAATGCCGTTTATGTGTGCAGGTCTGGCGTGTAGACACGAGGTACGCACACGGACGCACGATAGCGAGTTCACCGCTTCATTCTCGTCGGCAGATGGCAGATGCAGTAGACGCTTTCCGTCAGTCGCGCATAGACAACGCCGAGCGCAGTGCAATCCAGCTCCGCTCAGCACCATTTTGTGTATATCACTTCGTACGGGACATTGTGTGTATGTGCTGCGTGAATAATTACAAACAACGAAACGAAGTGTTCGATTCTCATCGTGTGTTTCACTTTCGACATGCCCGTGGAGGGATCGATGCGATATCTCGGGCGCTCATAGAAACCGCGCCTCCGTCATGACCGAGTAATCGGACGTAAAAAAAGTTGACACAGGAAACATGTCTGGGCGGACCGCCGACGCCGATACGAGCGAAGGGTTCGAGTTCGAAATTCGAAAGCGGTCATGTCATCGCCTCTCGGATTTCGTCTAAGTCACCGTCCAATGTCAAAATCGTGCACGTACCGCGAGAGCCGGGCGTCGGGTTTGCGAGAGTGCGGACAATGCAGTCGTTGGTAGTGTGGTGGTCGTGGTGGGCGGTGGCGTGCGGCGCGTGGGCGCTGGCGGGCGCGTGCTCGTCGTCGATCTCGAAGCGGCCCGCGCGGCCGGCGCGGCCCAGCGCCGCGCGCCCGCAGCCGCAGCCGCAGCCGCGCCTCAACGTCACCTTCCCCACCTTCAAGTGCGAGCCCGACTACTCGGAGTACTACTGCCTCAACGGGGGCTCGTGCTTCACGGTGGTGATCTCGGACAGCCCCATCTACAACTGCGAGTGCCGCAGCGGCTTCGTGGGCCAGCGGTGCGAGTTCAAGGACCTGGACGACTCGTACGTGCTCACCAGCCGGCAGCTGATGATGGAGACGGCGTCCATCGCGGGCGGCGCGACGGTGGCCGTGTTCCTGGCGCTTCTAGTCTGCTTCGGCGCGTGGGTGCGGCTGCACCGGCGCGCCAAGACGCCGGCCGCCGCGCGCGCGCCGCCCGTGCAGCTGGTGGCCGTGGCGGCGCCCTCGGGCCGCGTGCAGCTGCTGGTGCCGCACTAGCCCCACAGACTCACTTGTGTACATATAGATCGTTACGTCTAACTTGTGTGCAGAGGACGAAGTTAAGAAAAATTTATGTGATAATTATTTTACGAAGCTTATAATTTATTTGGAAGGAATTTCTTTTGTATATAGAGATCCCAGCTGTTCATCTGTAGTCGCTGTTGCGTTGTGTGGATGTAAATTCCCTATTAATGTTCCCATGTGAATTGTATGCTGTATTATTTTGTTCATATTCAGTGTATTTGATGTGTTGGTCCCCTGTAGAAATGTACCTAATGCTACTCGCTTCAAGTAGAAATGTTTTGTTATATTATTGTTGCTCCTATATTGTGAAATATAGAAGCAGATACTTCATGGTGGAATAACTAAGATATTTCATTCCCTCCAATTTGAATTTCTTATAAGGTTCACATTGGATGATGGGGTGTGTTAATTGTTCCATCACAGGAGGATGTTGTTTCCGTCGATGCGTTGGGCACCATTGCAGATTGCATGTTATTGTTTTATAATGTTGCAAATGTTTTGTGGGCAATATGTCACTGCATGACTTTTCACCGTTATTACTCTCTACATTAATGTGAATAGTTCAAATGTAAACAACTGAAATTAATGTGGGGAGTAATGCATTGTCTAAAGTTCTGTGTTGAGGTGGATGTACACTGCAGGCATGAAGCTCCCATACCTGCAGTGGTGCATAATTAAGATACTTGTGAATCAATGTTTATTGTATTTATTAGTACTTTATGTTCTTTGCGAATAGAATTGTGATGAATTTGGAAGTTTGTGAGGCAGCGAGTAGCAGAGTTCCTATGCGCAGCGCTTGTGCGCACGCTCGCACATTCCATCTCGCGGATAGAGTATTTTACTGGTGTCAGTATTATTTTTTAATACAGTCTTAAGCTGGCAGCTTTACTTTTTAATTTATACCCAATATCCCACTGGGATATAGCTGTATTATATTTGTTTGAAGGCTGAATGCGCCCCAAACAAGAAGGCTTCTTGTAAATATAGCCTGCGTAGGTATTTATTAGATATTTATAAACATTTATTTATTGACTGCTTTATTTAGTTAAAAAAAACAACTTGAGTATCAGTGGTATTCAAGTTGCCTAATAACAAATAACGGTTGCATCTTAAAACTTGCTAAGCACGGCCTCGCATATCTTATTCCCCTATTGTAATCTCATATTGAATCTCATTGTCTTGTAAAAATCGTAAAACATTGGATGGTGTATAAAATTATCCCCGCGCAATGTCATTCCACTACTGTATGTACAAATGTCTATAATGTAATTATTAACTAATAGATCTAAAACTATATGGCCTAATTGCTCTTGTGTATGTATGTACCTATGAACTTATGCTTTTGGCTTTTGCTTCTTGAATTTTTAATGTTTCAATAAATTCAATCAATCTAACTGTGGTTTACATTGCAAAGGGAGACCAAAAAATAGCAAAGTTTGTGAGCTGTGAACTGGTCTGCCCTGCAGCTGACCAGCTGGCGAGGTTTTATAAGAGACTGCTGTGTACCCATTCCTGTGGAGTTTTCAAATGTTGACCTTTGCTATTTCTCATCGCCAATTTGTCAGCTGCCAGTGCGGGCATCTAGCAAATTGATGTGGGAGTCGACAGTGGGGTTTATGTTGTGTCGATTCATATGAGACAGTTTATATGAACATTCCAAAGTATATGTAAAATATTACCTACATCACTAATAATTTTGAAGTATCTGTTAAGACGCTACATTGTTAATTATACAGTTTTCTATTGATCATTTGTTAAAAGAAAATTATACGAAACTAAATCCTTAATTCACTCTTTTTTATTCAACGCACCAATTCACACATTATTTTTAAGATAAATAAATCGGAAGTATTTATATTCTGCCTTTAAACATTTTTCAAATACATAGAACCGATTTCACCTAAAATTTTCTTTAACAGTCTAAATGACTGGACGTAGTAACAACACGATAATTATTGTAATCTTGGCCCAAATTCACGTGAATAACGAAATTATTTTAAATACAGTTAAATGAATAAAACTTGTGAGAATATTGAGTAAGTCTTTTTAAAAGATGTTTTGTATTACTTTAGATGCGTTTCCATCATCCAATCATTTATAACTTGTGCAAAAAGAATGCTAGACTATTTCATAAAATATTTGTTGTTTGCACCATCGGGCGTAAGAATTACTATGAAACGAAGTTGAATCGTGGCGCTTTCGTATATTTGTAAAATGATCATTTAAATCGCTCAGTTGCGCAGAGCTCAAAAGTAATACGTGGTACCGTCCGCGCGCCGTCGAAAAAAGCGAGCGCGAGGCAACGGCAACTGGGCCATTGAGCCTCTGGGGGCATATTTTTATGAATAGGTACCCGACCGGTCCGCCACCGACGTCGCATGCATAGAGTTCATTGAATGAGTGCCCGGTGCCTGTCGGTTTGTTGACATTCCCCGAAAACCTGCCTCGCCCGGAATAGCCGCGTATCACAAGCTCCCGATGGATGGACAACGACCCAAAATAGACGCCGCTCCGGAGTAGATTAAAGCCCTTTTCAGAGTTCAATACGGATGAAACTCACCTATTTAACCGAAATACATACGGGCAGGATGTCGGTTTTACGAGGGGCACCAATGACAATGCGTTCGAAGCATTTTAATGATTTCGTTGCGCAAATGTTCGTAAACTTTTTTTTTTATTAATAAAAATGTTCAAGATTGTAAACATCAGTCTAGAGACCGTTCTAGAACTTTTCTTAGAAAAAAAATATAATAGAAAGGTTTATTTATACTTTAGTTCTATAAAATATTAAATCATACACAAACGATTGTTAAATAACTAATATTAAAAATTCCATAATATATTCATAATAATGTATAGAAACCAAAACGTTGATTGTTGAAACATCTTTAGCAGGCATTAAAAAGGAAAAAAAAATAAAAAAACGTGTTTATTGCGTCTCCAAAGTTTATTTTGTTGGTCCATATATATAATTTATCGCCACATTAATGTTTCTGCGGAATATGACAGCCGTTTCGGATCCCCATCTGCATATTTTAAAAATTTTTCGTCTCTGCCCAACCGTATCGATTCCACCGCGCATCGTATGGGTTATTTAAATTGAGCTGACGTTCGTAATCATAACTGCTGTGAATGAACACATCAACTCAAGGCGAAACGAGACAATCGTCGGAGACATCCAGCGGCATCAATGTCTCGCAACGCCATTTTAGTGAGACCTCACCCCCCGCCCTCCATTGGCGTAAACGCAGGCGTGCTCGCGGACGTTAATGGAATGCCGCGGCTCTGCTTAATGGTCGTGGCTTAGACGGAGCGTCGCTCAACCCACGCTGGGATCCTTTATGGTCATCGGCCAGTGGTCATTGCGTCCAATTAACATGCCTACGTGCCTGTGCCGCTTTGTCATTATGTTGCGGCGCGGAAATCTTCCTGCTACTCGTAATACACGATCTAAGACGACCTACTTGGCCATTTCTTTGCTGTAATTGACAATATCGTCAACATTATCTTACGATAGTAATAGATTGCTAACATAAGTACAAAAAAAAACACTAATAAATTCAAATAGCGAACTAGAACATCAATTTTACATTGAATTGTACCGACTGACACAAGAGAAAGGTTCAATTAGTCCCGTTTATTTATAAATATTCACGTATAACACTTCTATTTATGAACCTTAATCGGTTGATGCTATTTTGTTATAAAAGTGAATACTCTTAGAGAGGTTCCAGCAATCGATTGTGATAAAAATCCAATGCGATAAGTGGAAAATTTAAAATCTATGGCGAATGAAATCGGCTTTTTAATTTTTAACCCCCGACCTAAAAAGTGATATTATAAGTTTGACGTGTCTGTGTGTCCCCTGGTGGATTTTTTTTTAATAACTCTTCAAAAGTCTTAAAAAGTTTCAATAAGTCTTATTAATTCTGAAAAACTCTTTAAAAAAAATCCTATTTTCTGAGAATATAACACTTATTAAGAGTTTTTAAGAGTTATTCACACTTTTCAACACTTATTTTTACTTAAAATAAGGCTTTTGATAAGTCTAAAAAATATTTCCACCAGGGCCTGTCTGTGGCCTCGTAGTTCCTAAACGAATGGACTAATTATGATGCGGTGTTTTTTGTTCCAAAAATCAACTTATTTTCAGTCTTACAACATCGTTTTGTAGAAATAAGTGCATAAGTATGGACATATCACGCTTTAAGCGCTATGGTTATATTCAAAATTGTTTTATTTTATAAACAGTGCAATTAAAGTGACGGACTCCTATATCAGACAGAATTCTTTATCAGACACCGGCACACGCGGAATCGATTAGACCGCCATTCGTGTCAAGTGAAGTTTGGCGAGATGCATCTGGTGATTCGGTCAAGTCCACCTGATCGTATCTGACTCGGCGGCTCGAAGCCCACCTTCCGCCCGAGTGGCTCTTCCTGCGCCAGATGGTGGCACGTGCGCGGCAAAAACGACACGCTCCTGTCATAGATCAGCGACATGCTTATGTAGAAGTTTTTCCAAAGTTTTGTTGGTAGTGCCACAATAAATAAAAAAAAACAATATTTTCGTAAATAAAATACCGTGCGTTGTGTATCAGTAGCATAGTTTGGTTTTATATATTTAAATTGTTAGAATCTTCGATACTATGAAATAATGGCTTTGTGGTGAATTTTTAACAAAAATATTATACGGCGTGATTTTTTTTTTAATTATTATTAATTGTAAGTACGAAATCGTTCGTTTGATTTCATAAGACCAAAGGCTGCATATTGATATAATCTTATTCATGCATTGCACCATATCCAGCAATAACATTTATATCATATCGGCGTTTTCTTTAATGGAAGTATCCCATGTAATCCGAAATACGTGGGCACATCTATGCTTTCAATTCAAACACAAATATTAACCTTAAGAGATAAAAAATTTAAACGAATTTCATCAATAATTATTGCAGCAGTCATAGATAAGTATTATCCGGTACTACGACTTATTTTCTAGTATGTTCAAATGATGAAACTATAATACGGTAACTATTTCGTCAATTAAAATAATCCGTTGATACTTATTGACCAAGCGAGCGAAGCTCCAACTTAAACGAAATTTGGAATATATGTAGATAATATTAGTACAATTTTCAGTTCGTTGGGCATCACAACTGGTTCAGTATTTTAAGAGATATTGAAATAAATGTAAATTAAATTAATCGCGTTGAACTACTAGTTACAGAATAGTGAAATGAAGAAATTCGTGAAATTCACAACTCTATTATATAAATAAATTTTAAATGCGTACTCAAAAATACCTCACAATTTTAGTAGACGTAGATGATGTCACGATAAGGACTATATTTACATTGTCTAATGTTCTCGAATAGACGTTTTATTGGCTGAATACCTGTACGCGGTTGATCTAAATTTTGAATGGCGTAGAAAATAATAAAAACGTGATGTAATGTCAAGTTTTTAGCCTTGTGTGTCGCTTCATAATTTAATGTGTCTCTTCCAGGTCCTTATCATAAGATTTTTTTGATTCATAATAAGATAGACAAACTCGTTGACATCATTAAATGTTCATCTTTACAGTAATACAGTATGTAGAAATATATGGTTTATTGAGTTTTTTTAACCGACTTCAATAAAAAGTGTGGGTGTGGGTTGGGCTTCTAAAGTTCTTGCCTCAGAGCTCCCCTCGTTTATGAACCGACGTAAAATATTTTTAAAATAATATACTTTCAGAATAGTTCTATAAAATTTAAATAAAAATCGGTTCAGTGTATTGTATTTTAAATCAAATAACTAGAAAAAAGATATGACCAAATTTTCCTTCTAAGGTGATTGAAGCGAATTATTGTATAAGAGAAAAATAAATACTATTTTGTAGTAGCTATGCCCCTAATAACGCGAACATATTCGGTGATTTAAAATATACTTAATAAAACATTTTTAACCTAATGGCCAGTCTGCTTTATTTGCAAAATGCTCTACAATGCACTCGGGATACTGAAGCTCTTAAACCAGTTGCACTCCGGGGGTGGGCTAAAAAACTATTTGAGAACGCACGTGTCACCTGCCTTTTATCACGCCATTGTTTGATGAAGTGTCCGTCATCAGGACGTCATTGGTTATTAAAAAATGTTGATTGGTTGAACGCAATGCTACCCTTGCCCTTATAAAATGTCCTTAAAAAAGACAGTTTGTCAGATATTTTTTTTTAAATAGCACGACGGTATTAACGATAGAGCCGCGTTGCGATCGATTGAACGAAAGCTCGTGACAATATTGTTTAAGCGAAAAAAAACATGTAACTTTCGCATATTATCACACGCGCCTCGCGGTGTGGGATTGACTTATTACGTATAATAATAATTCACTATAAGAAACTCGAAGAGATATTGTCGACGATAAGTTTAATTACAATTATGTCGGAGGAATCAATATAAAGTTGGATGTGGGCGTTTTCCAATTACTCTTGCTATGTCACCTCGTGTCGAAAGGAAAAATTGTTTCCGCTGTACGGATTTTCTTAATCCACCATTTTGGAACTTTGGGAAAAATGTCAATGACCTGTGGCATAAGTGGCGACAAATATGGATGCAGGATTGTACTGTACAGATGAAGATAGCGTTTGTTTTGCGCTCTTGATTTTGTTTTGTAAAGCACATAATGAATATTATACTAAGTGATATGTTTGGACTTAGGATAATGAAGCTTTATTTTTACTTTGAGTTACTGAAGATGAAAGTTTATCCGCTGTCTTAACATGATGACAAAAGAACTTCTATAAGTTATTAGCTGACCCGCACAGCTTCGTCTGCGTCAGATAAGAGAGTTTTTGCGACATTTTTCATCAATGCTCCACTTCTATAGCCTTCCTCGATGAATGGGCTATCCAAGACAAAAAGAAATTTTCAAATCGAACCAGTAGTTGCAAAGATATGCGCGTTCAACCAAACAAACACGTCAGCTTTATAATATTAGTATATAGTTGCGAGTTCTTCGTCTACCTTCAAATTTTTTGCGAATCGGCAGTAACGCGTTGTTTGATGAAATAATTATGTTGAAAACAATAGTTGCTCCTGCTGGCAGATGTTTTTAACAGTTATTGTTTTAATGACCTTTAAGATATATTATAAAAATCACGAAACAAACGCCCAGATTCGATATTAAGTCATACAAATAGTTTTTTTTCGTAAAAATCAAACCTGCTACCTTCTAAAATAGACCCAACATTTTATTTACTGCGACAAGGATTTATCGCAGTCGGCTAAGTAGTTAATCAGCCTTCGTTTTTGTTTACCATACTTGGGTGAATATAGTTTTACTTTGTGACTTTACCAAGTACCAACTTACGGTAACGTGGGATAATAGTTAAGAAATAACTTGCTACAATATACTGTAGTAGAGATCTGTTAGGATTACGGCCCCAGTAAAGCTTCAGTTCAATGCTCCTTTATAAATGCTCCTTTAAAAATTAGAGAAATAATAATATAGGTAATGCTCCTGTGTCATTTATTTTATCATTTAAGTTATATACTAGATTTTCAAGAACATCTAGGGATCCCGTCATTCCCATTCCATTCACATTTATGTGTGGATGAGGTATCCGGAAAGCCACTCTACGTTGTGTTGTAAATTTCAACATCGTTTTTTCTATTTTTATTTATATTGTATATATTAGAGTATCGTAGTCGCAACACCATTTATTTTACAAGGTGGTAGAGCATAATATGGCACTTATAAGGCCGCGCTCGCCCGGGGAGGTAATACCGCCCTATACAATAAGTCAGCATAATACAAAGTATGCGTGGCTGTTTGGGTTGTTGGATGGCCATTCATACGTTCTTTTTTTCTCACTTCTTTTCCCACTGAATCCTTAATATGTTCCTGACTCATCCTACCCAAGAAACCCGTTCAACTCTGCTGTGTGTGTCCATGGGCGACAGGGTCACTTAACATCTGC
>DWHK01000621.1:0-13266 GCA_018247855.1 Graphium androcles | reverse complement strand
TGAACCTTTATTTTTGCTCACGAGTATATTACAAATTGTCTCTATTCCCAGGGTTGTTTGGAAACGAATGCCTTAAGGTATTAAGTCCGATCTTTGCTACCCCTATTTATGATGAAATAATCAAAAATAAATAAATTTAAAAATTAGTAATATTAAAAAAATAAAACCTGAGAAATTTTTCGAATTCATCCGATAATATTAAATTAGTTAAAAATTCCACGACGATAAAGTCGCGGAACACTTGTGCTATAATAATTGTATAACATATGAAAAATAAAACAAGGAAACATGTAAAAGTATCAAAATTGTTTTGATCGTACTAAATGTGTTGCTATATAAAAGATGGTAGCGCCCTCATTTATTTTCTTGTCTGTCATGTCGCACTATATACTTAAATATGTCATATCTAAAATCCCGTGATAAATCTTCGCAGATGCATGAGAAAAAACATACGCGCAATTTCAAATGAATTCAATCAAAGTTCTAATTTTACAATAATATTTCTTTCACCGCATTACTTCTGCATCGAAGAAAACGAAATATATCCGATGTGTTTCTATTAACCCAGATTTTTTAACTTTGCAAAGGTTAATCTAAGTTAATCTAAGTTCATATACAGCATAAAATCTAGCACAATACATAAGCTTCCTAGTGGAATTAGGCAGATTCCAGGATCATCTTACCTAACTTTTTGAATTATTTTTCCCTGTGAAATAATAAAAAATATATATTTCTAAGAGTCGCCCTCTCATCTACTCTACAGAACAAGTCCCTTAGGGTTGAATAAAATTTAAATATAAATTAACCAAGCAGGACTTTTTTTTCATATTTAGTCTGCTTTATTAATTTATAAATCACTATTTTTCTTTTTATTATTCTTCTCGCCAAAATCAACTCGCCTTATGACAATTTTAAAACATTTTGTTACAATTTTACCGTACCTAAGGTTATTCATTATAATTTGTAAATTTTTCTGTCAGCTAAAATAAGATTATTTTTACAGAAAATTACAAAAAAAACGACTTCAAACGCCTTAGAAGTGTACTTATTTTCGTCACATATTTTTTCCATTATTTTGATTTAAAAAAATATTGAAAACTTTATGGGACTAATCCGTATATGTACTTTCAGATAAAGAAAGAATTTTTAAAATTGGTGCATAACTTACTGAGTTATGCTTGAACATACATAAAAAATAGAAACATCAGAATTGAGAATTTTCTCCCGATTTTTTGAAATCAGTCGACAAATATTTGATGTGTTCCATCAAATATTTGTTAACCGACATAACCGAGCCATCATTATTCGTCTTGAACTCTTCGTTTAATTTTCCGACGTGTTTATGTATGGTCGCCATCACTGATTACCAAATCAGTAACCACTTGCTCATAAATATTCAAGTTGTTCAACTTTGAGACATTTATCTTATCTTATCCTTCGTATGTAAACTTATCTTTATTATCTTAATTTTTATTTATTTATCTTTATGACTCGAGCCAATATAACAAAATCTTTCATAGTCGCTTTTTATGATTGCACCAAGTCGCTGAGGTGCCTAAATGTGGTTGCCACCACCGCAATGACATTAAACTATTTTTTTTCTTATTATTACGTGAATTAAGAAATCAATGCAAATAATGGCATAAAGAAGATGGAGGATGAAATCTTCTACCCTTTGTAAGTTTTTTAAACGTTCTTTAATACATATAAATATTGTTAAAAAAAGCGGCAAAATGCGAGTCGGACTTGCGCATCAAGAGTTCTAATTAAAACTTTTCTCTATTACTTAAAATATCATAAACTTCTTATAGGATTTCATGTAATCTTCAGGTTCTTCTTCTTCAAGACATTTCAAATTTAAGTCATCAACTTCAAGAAGGGATGGTAATTTTTTGTCAATTTTCTTAAATAACTTTAAAACTATTTACGTTAAAATTACTAAAAATTATGCTCATTATATATAGAATGTATTTTATATCTAAAGCAAAATGAAAATAGGTTATTACATCAGTATCCCAATGTCCGATGATTAAGTGCCAATGTTCCACGCCATCTAATGGTTGTATGGTGTCATCAACCTATAAGTAGTTTTATTAAATTCAGACCAAAGCACTTTATGAGTTAGTAAACATTAATTCTTATTTTGTAAATCTACCCAAACTTTTTCACCAATGACTTTATGAATAAATATATCTTAGTCAATATATGAAAAGTAATTTAATTGAAATTTATATTCAGCAAAAATAGTCTATTCAGGGATGACTAGGATTCTAGTAAATATATGAAATTATAATATTCCATACTTCGAATCTAGCAACGTATTTTCACATGCTTTCCGTGTCGATTAACTTATTAATCCTACATATGTTGCATTTACTTACCATACCTCTACCATAACGTTAATTAATAACTTAAAAAGACGTTAAGTTACACGAAACGTCTTCTTTTCATTTGCTCATTTAAAATATTACAAGTCCTTTTATTTATGGTCGCATTCCAATTATTTTAATACTACACATCCTAACTTACTTGCATAGTAGCGAATGAGATTAGCTATTTAATTTTTTGTTTCTATTTTACTAAGGAAGTAAAAGTTTCAATATTTTGATATTTTTATAAAATTGCCGTTACCCGCGCCTTGTCGTTCACTTTTCTTTAAATAACTTTGAATCCTACTTAACTGAGCTTACTTGAAATTGAGTTGAGCAACGCGCGGATTCTTTGGATTTCCACGGACGCCCGTAATCACTTGACATTAGGTGAACGCCCTGTCCATTTGCCGCGTTTTCTTACAAAAGTAAAATGGAATGGACATTCGATAAGAGAACATCTAAGTAATACAATTTTGTAATACAGCAAAATAATTTAAGATATTTATATATATGAAAATCTATTTAAGGCACAATGGGTAATAAATCGACAAATAAATTTAATTACTAAAATACATGTTATTCATGTTATTTTATTAGTCAATGTTATTCAAAATACACGAGCAACTAATTTAAATAAATTTTGTTCTTCTGAAAATTCGGACGGAGATACAAAGCTTTACTTTTCGTCCGAAAAAAGGCACAGTTATATATCTTTCACGGATTGACTAGAAAAGGCGCAATCCCTTGAGGTTATGTATCGAATAATCAATTTCCTTATATGTAGGTATCACACAAGTTAGATATGGAGGTTTCTTCGTAGTATACGTTAGATAGTCCCTATCCAATATAGAGCAATTTCGCGCGCAATACGAGCGGAGGTTAAATAAAAACAAAGCATTCTTTCCGTTGCGCTCATATACACGGGTGGAACGGAGCGTCCGCTCTCTTTTCCATAAATGAAAATTATGCGCTTGTTACTTTTTATGGAAGTGCAGAGTTGTGAAAGGAATTGAAACATTGGAACAGATAGAGCGTTGAAAATAAATATTGAATTAACAATAGGGATCGGGAAAGAACTCGGGAGTCGGGTGAGCGTTGCGAGATGGGCAGCAATTAGAATTAGAGGTGTGCGGAGGGCAGGCGGGCGGCAGGCGGGCGGCAGGCGGCGCGCTGGGCGGGCGGGCGTCAGTCGCCGCTCGCCGCGCCGCCGCAGAGCCGCGCGCCCTCCGCCGCCGCGTAGTATGCCGGCGCTGCGGGCCCGCTGCCGACGCGCCCGCCGCGCGCCACCCGCGCGCCCGCACCGCCCGCGCCGAAAGCCCGTACCACGCCAACTCGCGCGTTCCTACTCCATACGACGGAATGTAAATATTTATGGATGTCAGTTTTGAGTTGTTTAGATTGGCTGTGAAATTCAAGGTATGTAAGTAATGTCTGGTGTTTCCATTTTTTTTTTCTTTTGCTTTTTTTTTCGCCCCGCTCACGACATTGTTTATGTCGGCGCGCAACGTTCGACTTGATTGTAATGAATCCGATGGTACTACAATGTGCCTTTTTGTTTTCTCTCTTCCTTCGTGTCTTGCGTCCGTAACAAACTGGGTAATTGACTGCGATGACTTCGATTAATGACGCGCCGAATGCCCTTCTATGTTTGGATCGATAGTTTATCATTTTATGTAGTCAGTGCTAGGTTTAACAGATTTAACGTTTTGTATTACGTGATTAAAATATGACGGTGGCAGTAGAAGTTGTCGATAGAGTGCTCGGTCGCGCGCCGCCGCACCATATGAAATTTACGACTGACCATTAAATACTTTACAATTTTATTTTTCATACATTTACCACAAATTATACACACGTGCAGAGCATAAAGTATGCGTATAAACTGACGCACTTTCTTTAATACTTACAAACTAAACAAAAACCGAGGGAAAAATTACTTTATATTACAATTGAAATTCACAGCGAAATCACTACAGTTACTAAATAAAAAATTAAAACCATGGCTTTACTATCATTTTTATAAGTACATTTAGCCTTTCGCCAAAGTGCATATTTAAATTCATAGTAAACATAACATTGATTGGAATAAATGTTTAGGTGAAAATGAAATCAACAAGGCGTGTTCGAGTGCATGAAGATGCTATACGTCATAGGTAATATTTTACAGTATTTTATTTTTATTTATATTAATGAGTTCGTAGATTTATGTAGATTTATACATAACTTTTTATTTTGAAAACCAAAACCTAACTATACCTTTCCTGATTACGAATTTGGTTTGCTACAGTAGTTAGCTAAATAAAATTACTATTTTTATTTTTAATAATTAGGTACTCCAGGTAGGTTATAATGACTAATTGCAAATCTAACCCAGTTTTATTTTTTATAAAATTAGAATAAAACACCACATGTACAAACACTGCAAACATAGCATTATATTTATATGACTAGTCAGATAAAAGCTTTCGTTAACTAAGATAACCTTATTACGGATATAGGTGGATTAGATATGATAAATATTACTGCACCATATCAAATTAAATAACTTGCGTATATAAAAATTTGTTTAGCAAAAAATTTTAATTTATAAATATTGATTAATAACTGGCATTGTACATTTATACTTGATTATTATGCATACCACCCTCAGTTCATTGACAAACCTAATAGGCATTTAAATATTAATCAAGCCAGAAACCAATCCGCACTTTAATCAGTTTCGTGGTTAATTAATAATATCGTTTTAATGAATTTCACAAATCGTCATGGATTCAATTATGTAAATTTTAATTCAAATATCAAAAATAAATTTACATAAATCGATGTAGCTCTATCAATAATCATACGCTTCAACTGTTGATATAAAGATTGAAACAAAACTAATAAAGGTAAATAATCTCATTCGACATTTTCAAATGGGATCGTTACACTAAGAAATAATTCTAATGAAGATTTACTTCCTCTCCTAGTAGCAGACAACATACAGACATTTCCACTTTCAGCAGAAATGATTTCCGGGTCGGAAATAAAAGAGAATGTCGAGGTGCACTTAAAAGAATCTCTGGTGCTTTAGCTAGTTCTTCGTGTCGCGCGCTTATGTCTGTGACAGTTTTCGCTTCAAATAGCAAAGTGTATGTGATAGCTTTGAACGTTTTGTTCACGTCTCGTCTTGGAATATAAATTTGGATATGTCAATCTTAAAGCATTGTGGTTGGTAATATTTTTTGCGGTTCTTGTTTAGGTAATGTTGCTTATTTTACTTATTTTCTCTATTTAGGTACTAGTTTTTACCTGTGACGTCGGCGTAAAATTTAAGATTTTTTTTAAAAGAAGATATCTTTCATTCTGATATATGATTAAATTAAAATAAGGCCCATATTTTACACAAAGCCAAACTCCATGATAACCACATATAAGTTAATTCAGTTATTTCAAAAAACCGCGAAGGTAAACAAATAGACTGATAAAAAATTATGCATTATTTTTTTTATTATGTTTAATTTTATCTTATTGCCTATAGAATGAATGAATAGAATGAAATTGGACGATTAATGAATATTTCAGATTAACTTGTTTTCACTCTTGCTGGCGTGTTAATAATGATATTTTTGATACAATAATCTTTCGTGCAAAATTTGGTCAAATTACTATTTAATTGTTAATCAATTCTTTGTGAAATAAATGGAAAAAAACACGACAGACGACTCATTTTAAGCGCGTTCTTTGACTATAAGAACGTGCTTAAAATGAGTCGTCAGCTATTGTTTGATACACTACCACATATATTATTAAACATTGTTATTAAAATTATATTCTCTACATCCAATTGTACATACCTACTTGTAAAATTCTTGTCTCCGTGCTAGAAATTGATAACCTTATTTATCCCAGGGTCATTAATTACTAACACTGCGTATTTGTCGCTATTGTAAAATTAAAATTTCATGTAAAAATACCTTCTTCATAAGCCTCCTTTTACAAATTGCTTCTGTAGCTTAGTTTTACTGAATCGCGCTTTATAAAACCGATGTATTGGGATTTTAGTACAGGGAGAGCGGCTTATCAGCCGACTTCTTGAGAATATATTTAACTCATGCGTCTGATGTGCATATTAAAATTTGGTGCCGTCTGGCTGTCGACGCCGTTTAACAGTGTCTTGCGGCAGTCGTTTCTAGGAGGTTGGATAAACGTCACCGCGTCGGCCTCTGATCTTTATCTTGTCAAGTATCCGTTCCACCGAGCCATGAGGGAAGAGGAAGAGTGAGTGTACTCGTGCACAATATTATTATACACGCCTTCGATTGGTATTCCATAAATTGGCTTTTGTTAACGATTCAGGGAGTTATAATCTTAATTATCAAAAGCTAACGGGTATGAAAACTAAATTTATTTAAATACACTACTTGACATTTCCGTTTATACATATAAATAAAATTGAAGCGTTTGTTTATAACTTCAACATAATAATTTTATGCTAAATTCATATGAAAGTTATACGCGACTAATAAACAAAGGACCCATTTTTTTAAATTTTGTCTGCCTGTCTGTCTATCTGTTTGGGTCGGCTAATCTCAGAAACGGCTGGATTGATCGATGACGTCCCCATCCTCTAAAAGCTAAACGACTAGTTCGAAAAATTTGAAAAAAAGTCACGATTGTAGTCCATGTGATCAACTTTGAAGGAAAACTATAACGGCTTCGATAACTTTGTTAGTTCAGGAGTTATAAAGGCTTTTGTGGGGTGGTACGGAACCCTCAATGCGCGAGTGCGACTCGCACTTACCCGGTTTTTAAACATGATTTTGTTAAAACTATCTACAGACGAACCGAGAAACAACTAATTAAGCCAAATGTGATTTTGTTGCATTTATTTCGAGATACAATAAACCAGACTTAAAAGGTTATGTTCGTTTTTCTTTGTCTCCGTCAGATGTGTTTGTTGTTTACTGCTTTTTATGTCAGATGCTGAACAAAGAATTCGTACGGTGGTTGCGTAGATGCTGTTTACAAGGGGCGCTAGAGTCAGTTGTAAAAAATAAGCTTAAGAATACATTTAGCTTGTTACCAAAATATCTCTTATTCTTTTTTCTCAATTTAAAATATTGCATAATATATATAAAGACTCATTAATTTGTATAAAACGTAACGAAACAATTTTAGATTTCAAAACTTTTTGCTACGCTCTGTGAAAGGCTGAGGGGATTGATTATAATAGATCTTAAAACAACACCAATAAATAAATAGGCAAAGTAAGTTGCAAAAACAGAACGTGTCATTAGAACGCCTGCAAGATTTCCTGAACACTTTATTACATTAAGCATTACATTCTGAAATATTTATTACGGTAATATTGATTCCAAGTAATTTTTTACAAGTGTTTGTTCCCATAAATTTGCATTAAAGCTAAGAGTATACCGTAAAATAAATTAAAAAATATTTTTTCAGCAATCGATTTAAACATTCTAATATAACGGCATACGGAGAGTGTTATAATTCAATGTTCAACACAGTTACATAGACATTTTATGTCAAGAACGCCTTCGTGTTTTATGATTTGTGTTGTTTTTCAACAGTTTGAAGTGAGTTATAAAAGTTTTGTGAGTAAACTATTATATGGGTATTACCATGGTAACTGAATTTTATGTTTATGATTTTACTATAAATAAAACTTCTCTGTTAAAGTTGTAAACACAGTTCTCTGAGTGGAAGTTTGGCGATTTTTACGTTGATCTATTGCGTCTATGGCATTACAATAGTAATTGGACTATTGGTCCTATAATGGCTGAAACTCGACCGAATATTACCTTTAAAGTGTTGGTCCCGCTGAGTTTCTTAAAGCGGTTCTTCTCAGGTCCAGTGGCTTTAGTTCCCGAACCAGTGGTAGCAATTTTGACATTCAAAATGCAAGTATGATCACTTCTATATTAATTAAAGAAATTTGAATTTGACTTTGAAAAATGAACATTTTCAAGATTAAATGAAAATCTTTGAATTTCATTTCTTATTAGCGATAAATGCATTTATTATCTTAAGCATATAAGCATTTTAGGGTCTAAACGATACGAGTTAAAATGCGTATAATACAAGCTTCATGTTAATTACATTCACCCTAAGAGTCATTAGCGTCGGAAAAATGCGGTTAAGTGCAATTTGGACCCGTATGACCCCTTAACTAACCCACTTAGTCTATTTTCAGGACTCCAAGCAGAAGTTTTAATAGGTTTGGTAATTTCTACTTCTCTTCTCTTATGATTAAAGAATTATATATTTAATAAGTTAAATAGTTTAAAGTAGTAACGGTAGAGCATGTAACTTATTTCTAGCTTCTTTTGAAAACAAATATTTCATATTAAATAAGGCTTACAGTAAGTGTAACAATATACTTCCACATGACAAAAGTACGAGCCCCATTTTATTAGAGTCGTGCATAATTTTACCGTTGAGGACCACATAGCCTTTTTTACTACGGAAAATATCACAGTCTCTCCCTATCTCTGACAATGGATTCGATTGACACACGACTAATAAGAACTACGAGAGAACAATAGATAAACTATAGACTGAAACGAAGAAAACTGACTGACGAAAATAGGTCCGATCGGGTTATCATAACTTTTTTCTGAAACAATGTAAGCTAGGTGCATTTATGTATTCATTCCTTATTTATAGTTAGGTGACGTTTCAACCTTTAAACTTAAAAAGTCTTATATGATTTTGTTCTGCCTATAGGCTCGGGATATTTTTTACAAGTTTTACTAGGCTACTCCTAGTATACACCTTATATAATCGATTCACAATCAAAGGAGACATCGCGCAATATACGGAAGCATAATAAATACACAACAATTGTAAATAATCTCCTTTTTGCAGTTGGTTGAAAAAGCCCATTCCACATGCCCACACATTTTTGTCTTGTATAACTTATAGTTTACAAGTTTCTTCTCTGACGTATTAACCTCGATAGTGCGACAAACATATTTTTTTGAGATCCATACTATTTTCATTTGGCATCTTTTAAAACAAATATCTAAAACATAATATTAATAATGAATTTATTGGTACCTCATTCATCAAAATTGGATGTATAATTTAATGATTGCATCACACAAGTAAAACCGAACATATGCTTGCTAATACATTTGAGAAAACATTCCTTTTTACTTTCCCGCAGTCGAGAAAATTGCAAGTTAATATTTTGTTTGTACAAACTAGCACCCAACTCAGCAAATTATCCACAGTGGGTTAAAACATCACACTATTGTATCCGTTGAGTTAAATGGCTGTAGGAAATCCTGCTCACGCGCAAGCGTAAATATTATAAAAATATCGTATTTTTCCTCTATTTTGAACATAATATGTATTTGAACTTTTTAAAAGAATAAAGTAAAGAATTATGAGAGTGTTTATCTTTTAAAAGATATGATTTTATGTAAGAAAACATATTTTATCAATATAATAATACAATTATTACTGCCCGTATTATTTTTATCTACTTAATTGTTTTAAATATGTCAGTGATGTCGTCAGTTTCTAGTAAAAGTACGAATACCGTAAAATTATTATAAAATATATATAATATAAGCTTACATAATATTACAGCTAATTTTCTATCAAATTATTTTCGGTGTTTAATTTTTTCGATATAAAGTTTTTAAACTTTTACATTTTTTTTGTTTGGTTCTTTTATTACACGAAGAAGTCTCTCTCATGAGTGTCCAGTAAACCATAAACACCATAATGAGTTTTGTACCGTAATTGACAAAATACGGACTGGTTAAAATGCGATTGCAAGAAAAAAAATGTTTCCATTTTTTTATTAATGTCCCTTGAGCACGCCAATAGCTATCATCAATAGCTCGTCAATGCTAAAAAAAGAGAGTACAAAAATCGGTTAAAGACAGGAAGAGAAAACGATCCTTAACTGTTTTATCCTTGTATATGTGTGTGAAGATTGTAATGCCACATTGAAGGGCCAGTCGCAGTATGTACTAACTTACGATATAAGGTCATGCATACAAATCATGGCGGCCTACAATTTTTTTTTTATTATTCAGCATAACTTAGCCGAATTAGTTAGCTATGTCCAACACCTACAAACGCAATGAAATGTATGTAATTAAAAACTTTTATATACTATTAATTTTCTCTGTTACCTTTGTAAAACACTTTTTTCACCTGAAAGATAAATCTGTAGGGCTCTTGAAATTTATAAACCTTCCGCAGGCGGAAAATTCAGGAAGTAGTATGTAGTGCTCCCAATTTAAATTTTAAATTTGCGCGAAACCCAGGAAAACGGTAAGATGCAAATGGGATAGGTATGAACTATGTTTGATGCGTTGTTTTGTTATGCAAGTCGTATAGCCTCTAGTACGAAGAACATATAATCTCATTGATCTAATCAGATATGGTTGTGAAACAGACGCTAAATTAGCTCCGGAAACAATTCATTTGCTTAGAATGTAAACGTTAATACTTAAATATCACTATTTTGTTTTTTTTTTTTTATTTAACTTGGAAAATTCTATTAAAACTATGTGTTATCATGCCTTATTTTTTTAGCATGTATTTAACAGGGGAAATAATTTTTAAACATTTTTTTTTCTGATAAAGAAAAATATAAATAAATTATGCATATTAACCGTTATGTTGCAAGAAAAACTAAAACGATACAATTTATAAACAATCATATATGTTGAAATATATAAAAAGACACTACAGCTGCTTAATATATAGTATATATTAATAATAGAATACCTTAAAATAATGTTGATGCTTTAATTTCTTTATATTTCATGAAGCAAATAGAAAACCCGTTACTGAAATGCAATCGTAAGCTAAACATTCTAAAATATATATCTCTACTTAATTATTAGTAGAATTGCACACATATACATCTTTCGATGACTTTGTTGTTTTAAATAATTAAGTAAGAAAACAAAAACAAGTAAAATGACACTTAAAAAGAATACTCGTATAATTCAATATCAGGGGTACGTGCTGAACGGAACTATTGGACCGTGTCCAAGGCAAGTTTTACCCATTATGGCAACCATCCGATAAAAATGATATTCATATGATTATTACACGTTAAAAAAGTATTTTTAATGTTAAAATGTGAAATAAAGTACTCCTAACATACGTAAAAGAGAATTGTTTCTGATACATAAAATATTATCAACTGGCAGGATATAAAATATATTGCATTAAATATTAACAGGACTACTAATAATAACAGTATAAGTAAGAGTACATATAACGAAATCCGCGTAAAAAAACTACATGGTCTCCAAAATTGTTGTCAACTGCAACTAAAATTAGAATAACTACTTTAATCAAAAATCTAAATACTTTATTCTACAATATTTATCAAGTATGTAATCGACGAATTATTACCACATATCTTCGTTGACAAATCTTTTTCTCTCCGTCTCAAGTACTATGAAGTTTTCGTAGAAAGGCAGTTTACATGGGCTTACACGCCTACGTAGAGCCCATGTAAGCGTATTTGTTACTTTGTCTACTAAAGGCCGTCAAAGTATGCGGGTCGTGGCTCTGACAGTCGAATGTATTAATCGTTTGCTGGAAGCGACAATCGCTGAGACACATATTACGCGGTTCGTTGGTTTCGTCCTGTTCGTATGTGCGGGTCGTGGATTCGCCGTCCTACCGTCGATTGAATTAATAGTTTGCTGGAAGTGACAATGGCTCACATACACGTTGTGTACACGCTGTGTTGGTTTCGCCGTGTTCGTATGAGTACGCGTTGTGTGCTCGTACCACGCGTTTGCAGTTTCGAGCAGAACTCCCGCTGAGTTACGGGCTCCCCATCGGGCGGCTGATATATCAATGCACATCAACACAGCTTACTTACTTGGTACTTATTTTATTTCGTGCTGCATTTATTTCATATATTGTTTATGGATTTAGACAGTAACCAATCGAAGAATTAACAGTTAAATGGTAAAAAGTATTGCATCTTTCGTCATATTTTTGAATGTTTAAATATCTTGTTGTTTTAATTATGCAATTTATTCATTTTTGCATAGGTTGTAAAAAATAATTGCATTCTTCTCTACCATAAGGCAGGCCTTGTGTAGGGTTCAGTTTTACTTTTTATATGTAATAATAATATAAACAAAGGTATTTGTATAATTGTATTCGCATTCAATTATAAAAATTTACAAGCGTGATCATAATTGTTATGTAAGTTTTAAATCTCGTAAGTCCGTTAGCGAAGTTATAATGCGGTTAACCATTTATGTGTAGATGGCTCTGGCAGCTGCTGAATCCGTATAGCTGTTCCTTTAAACTTGGATATCGGAATGAATAATACAATCAGTGGTGTAATTGAAATGTTTTATACTCATAAAACATGTTAATTACACCACTGATTGTATTATTCACTGGAGAGTTCCTATACGTAAAATTATTGGTGTTATAAAGGATATTTATAACACATTATATTATAATTACTGTGCATAAATAGTGTTCTATCTTATCTGTTATCATGTCCATCAACAAAACTGGCAAATGACATATGAGCCTTGAAATATCTACTATCTTAATCGATGCTTGAAGCTAAGCATTGCTTATGTGATTATTTACTTTTATTTTTAAATATAAGAAAGTGACAAATGAACAAGTTTTATTATCTCTGAAAATTAAAAACGGACTTGGAACACCTTCAGGATAAATTGAAAATGGTACCTTTTACAAACAAAGCTCGCAAATGCAAGATCACCATGATTAACACGCCAGTGGATTTTGAAAATGAAATTAAATATCTTGGAATTATCATAGATAAGAATAGAATTTAATAGAATTATCATAGAATAGAAATTAAAGTTTCTAAAGCATGTGGAAAATATAATAACTAAGACACATAAAAAATATT
>DWHK01000620.1:0-13268 GCA_018247855.1 Graphium androcles | reverse complement strand
GTATATAGGTATGTTCCGCGATAATTCTCGAATCAGAGCTCCAAATAAAATGAAATTCGGAATATCAGCAGGTAATATGAGTACAATTTTGAAGTTTGTTTGTCATCAAGATCAATTTAATTTTTTTATAAGGTATTTAAATTAATGTGAAAAATTTTTAACAAACGAAGTTGTCGCAAAGTCCAAGTTCGCGGAAAACGACTAGTATGTTTACCACATATGCAAGCAAACACTCGCTCAGTCGATTGGAGCCACACACAGATAACAATAAGCGAGCAATAATTACATGCCAGACTTGCGTAATTTAATTACGACCGTCGTGTATTTAATGTAATTATGATGTCAAGTATAAAATACTAGTAGTTCAACTCGAACTTGGACCTCACGATTATATTATTTGTAAAAAATATTTTACGTATATTTAAATATGTCATAAATTACTAAACCTAATATAATCTATATACATTCTAAATTTCATTGTAATCAGGGTTCGGGGTACATACATAAAATGTGTTTTTGACCCCATTCTATTTGTACTCTCTTCGCTCGATAGGTCAAAAATATTGTAAACATTAAAATTAAAGCTACGAATATTGAATAATTTAATAAGAACTTTACAACATTTATTGAATTGAAACTAAGGAATTTGATATAATACGGTCGCTTCTTAAGCTTGTAAAATCCCCGAGCTTATGGCGATACGCTTTAATTTCCATTTCATGTAAAGCCATGAGGCATACAAACCCGAATGTAATAAAATAACAGTGTTGGAATTTGTAATGTAATGATTTTTAATTTAGTTTACAATGTAATATAAAACTTTACTTCAGATAAGTAGATTAGATTATTAGAAGTATAAAAGACACTTTTTTTAATTCGTTTTAAAGGAATTAAAGTAATTTTTTGTGCGTTCTTTGATTTTGGCAGTGTGATATTATAAATGAAAGCATTCATGGTCACGCGTAGGACTAGTCCTACCCGTAACCATGAATGCTGTAAAGGATTCGAAACGTTGGGTTATAAAATTTTAAAATAAACCGCGAAAAAATCCGTAAAGTTGTTTAGCTTATAATACCTTGTAATATAATATTAAAAGGATTTTAGCTCCCGTCCTTTGGTTTTAAAAAGCTGTTTATGGGGTAGTTATTTTATAAAGAGTTCTATGGGTCAAATGCTTCGTCATGTATATATACATACATCGATTGTTGTAAATTATCTATTCGGAAAATAATCCAAAAATCAACACATTTTACATTTGTATGGGCACCATATTTGTGTAAAAAATTCACATATTGTTTGTTTATATTTCTAAATATTTTTTTAATATAAAAAAATATTAAGATTAGCACAATAGATTATGAGATTAGATGGAATAAAGACTAAATCACAGTAAGACGTGACTATAATTCGATAATTTACAATGATATTACTTTGGATTTCTTTGCAATTAAGCATGTGACATTTGAAATAACAAATACATAATTATAAGGATGACATGATATTTTCTTGAACCTGTAGAAATTAAAAGTTCAAGTCGAAATGGCAATACCAGTGTTTATTCTTTAGCTTTTGCCCGCGGCATCTTCATTTAGGATTCTATTTCTTTCCCTGGCCATTTTTCGCGTTGTAATAAATTTGACAGACGGGAAGTTATTTTTCTATCTCTCGGAAGCACTACTTTTTTAATTCACAAAATCACCTTCTTTGGATTCTTTGAAGTCTTTTTCTGTATCCCAGATAAAGTGTTTGCAAAATTTCGTAATTAATTTTTCTTATTCAGCATTCAAAACATATTCAATCTATAACCATATTAGCAATTGACCTCAGATTTGTACAATCTGTTCAACACACTTATCTAAGTGAAAACGCTCCTGTTCCCGACGGAGCAAATGTAGAGCTATTGTCTAAGCAATTCGAGATAAGATTCCGAAAACGTATGTTGCTTCCCACTTACAGAAAGGACGAAATGGTAACGAATTTAATTATAGAATTATCTCCATGAAATACGACGAGGAAAATAAAAAAATAAATAAAAAATAGTGATGTAGCCAGTGGCAAAAGCAGCGAGACACGTAGGCTCGCACCTGCCAATGGCCTGTCCAGATACGCCGTTTATATTTAGAAACCACTTTATTCAACTCACCGCCGAGCTTCGGGCGCCCGATAAAAAGTTCCAACTTAGTACCACTGGCGCATCGTTTATTAACAACCATTTACTTTTCGCTATGATCGTATCAAACTACGAACAAGCGAGCGAATTTAAAAATGGAACAATAGATCATCTGAGGAATCCGAGAACGCCATTTTTAAAATTATATTCAAAAAAGGAACCCAAGATGACTTGGTATGTTATCAGGCTTAAAGCTCACAGAGGAGATAGTATACGACCGGACTAGCTTTAGTTGGCGGTCGACCGCCGAGTGAGTCACTCGTTCGCATGCCGAACTTAGTACCGTGTAAGATTTCAACGTACTCGTTGTTGACTTATAAACTTTGTATAACTAATGTAGCACTTTAGTGAGTGTTGTGATTGTTGTATGTTTTTTCAAGTGACAATTTTAATTTATTCAAATAGTGTCAAATACACTTATGCATACAGGTATGTGTAAAATTTTAAATATTTTTTTAGGTTTTATATTAAAGTTTGGATTTTAACATGAAGTGGTTATGTTTATTGGTACACGTGCTAAGCAGGTAGCCGGTAGGTTCGCCTGTCCTGTTATGAATTCGCTTAGTCCCGTCCGGGGAAGCATCTAATGGTTGGCTCGTATCATTCGCAATAATAATAGCAGATATTCCAGTTTGAGAAACAACACAGGATATTTTTTATCATCGACCAAACAGTTTAAATTTGAATATGGTCTCAACAGTTACAATTAGAATTTCTAACAGCGGATTGAAACTATTTACAAGATGTAAGAGTTTTTGAGATGTATGGATGTTTTATTACTTCTTCCAGCGGTAACTGCTGAACGGATTTTGATGAAATTTCATAGTAATGCTTCTTAAATATCAAAATGAAATATACGTTACAATTTGTAAAGTTATTATGTTCATAATATTTATGTCTATAATTCGGATGATTTGCATTTTACCTCGTCGCGTTTATTAATTAACGTAATGTGTTAGTACTGTGTTAATTTGACTGAGAGATGATGAACTGTAAAAGATGATCGAATAAGATAAAAGACGTTTTTTTGTTATTTGATGATGGTGCAAACAGCATAACGGCTTCCAAATATCGACAGAAGTATACAAGGCAGTGCAGAGCAGAATATTAATTAGCATTGGGGCGATTTTGCGATGAACTGTTGAAAGCGAGCCGCCCGAGCTTTCTGGAATCCCGCAGCCTGTCCGACCGGCTGCTCCGCGGGGGGACCACAATCACCGTCCTTAAATGGTGCCTCATTCTTGGCTCTTGGGCGTATTACGTTACTCGCCTCAAGAAGCCCCATGACAGCAGCACAATACCACCGTTGTCTTTTGTTAAAAATTTTAGAGCTATCAGCAAATTCTGTGCAGGCCTGTTGCTCTAAATCCATATTTTCTTTAAGATGATTTACAGTCTTTG
This sequence comes from Graphium androcles, assembly GCA_018247855.1. Taxonomy (NCBI): domain Eukaryota; kingdom Metazoa; phylum Arthropoda; class Insecta; order Lepidoptera; family Papilionidae; genus Graphium; species Graphium androcles. The sequence continues at coordinate 9,697 of DWHK01000620.1, read as the reverse complement.
CAGGTTTAGTTCCCTTACGTGTTATTATAAAACTCATTGAAACAATATTGAGTTAAAATGGTTATAATCGAAACTAACTTACGGAATTCGGTTGAACATCACATCAGGGATATATTAGACTTGGATGTCTGATATATCCCTGATGTGATTATGAATGTTGTGCTGGGCTAAGAATTATGGAAATCTCAATAGATTAAAAGCGATGAATATTGGTTAATTAAGTATCTATTTGTATATTGATAAATATCAATATGGATATCGGATTTCATTCTCAGCAGAATCGGTACAATTTTATTGCATTTTGCTTACTAATGGATGCACGCAAATTTTAAGATTTAAAGCGTTTCATTTCTGTTTTGTGTATTATAGACCGAGCGAATTAAGCGAGTAAAGTCTTCAATAACAGTTGGAACGAAAACATATTTTATGTATGTACGTTCCGCGATAACTCTCAAACCAGTTCTCCGATCAAAATTAAATTTGGAATATATGTTGTTAATTTCAGTACAATTTTCAAGTTCGTTGGGCATCAAAGTCGGTTTATGATATATTGAAGTAAAATTATCGTAAGGTTTAAGTTCGTGGTGTACTATTAGTTTATTATTATACAGTGTTGATATTTAAACACTGCCGATTTACAATAAGCGAAACGTGAAAATTAAGACCGTAACAATAATGTAGATCGGATACTTGATATCCATTAAATGTCATAATAAATTTAAATGCTTGCGTTGGAATTTAGAATGTTGAAATGTCACGCGGCTTATTTCCGGAAATGGCGTGTTTACTTTTAAAATGGAAAAGAATATTATTTAGGCACATGAAATCGTTGGTAGTGGTCAAGTGTAAATATAAATATATCTAATTTTAAGTAATATGCTAGTAGTAGTATTCTTATATATGTATTTTTGTTAATTTGAGATATATAGTTGTTTTTTATTTTAAATATTCATGTAAAATGTCAGGCTAATTGGATCCGGAAATTCCAATTCAGACGAATTCATTTACAAAAAATAAAAACAACTGACGATCACTTTGAAGTGGCCAGTTTTTTTTAATAAAATAACTCTTACGTGCCTCATAGGATATTATACTTGTATAGTGTTAAATGAAAATAACAACATTTTACTTTTTACGTATATCAAAGAACTCTTTGGTATACGTTAGATATAAAAATCTACTCGATGTAATCTTTTTCAGTTTTGCCTATTCCACTGAAAGTTGAATGACCAATTGATTAGAATGAAAGCGGCGTGTGTATGTAACAATAATATCGGATGTAATGCTGACGGAGATTTCTCCGAGTTCGGCCGGCGAGAGGCGATCAGTTATTGCAAACGATTAAACATATTGAATCGGAGAGAAACAATGGACACACGTTCATATTGTGTAGAAAATTCAAAATGGCGACGGCATATAGCCTTTACATACCGCCTATACATGGCATTTTTGATATTAGCATAAAATTTGACGATGTCTTTCAAATATTTCTTTTCATTTTTTTAATGTAATGGGCTTTGATTTACTAAACGTAATGCTTTTATTATAATTTAGTTCTCTGTAAGAATTTTTTTTTGTCAGCAATTTATTGTGTGGTTCCATCACGGTTGAATAAACAAAGATTTACTCTATTAAACCATCTGCAGTCTCATATGCGAGAGGAATTATTTACTCTCCAACCATTAATGTTTTAGTTAAAGTCAAGTCTGAATGTGAATAAAGAATAAAGTTTTTAATTTTGTTCTGTCTTTTAAATTTTTTTAATAATATAAAATAAAAAAAAAGAATACATGAACGAACTATAGACTTTGATATTGAGTGTTTAAGCGATATACTGAATATATTTTTTATAAATTTGAATTAAATCAATTAATTTTAGTTTTCCCTACTACATCTGTTAATTAAAATTTTAACTATGTTAGAACTTAGCTCTCATACTTTTCGCTGTATCTTTTTAAAGGAGTAAATTTTTTCTACCTTTTTAAGATCTATGCATCAGTTTTATCAACAAGTAATATTTATACGGGTAAAGTGTACCGTACAGCGTGGAATCTGTAAAACATTTCCCTGCACTTGCCTATCCAAATAGAAAATTGCCATGATGCGGCCGACGTGATAATGACCGGCGATCGGCTGTTACGCAACGCCGGGGCAAAAACGAAGCGGTGGCAAATGGAGGCCTGCGACGCTAATGGGCCCGGCTCCGCTTCGACTGGCAGAATGCGACTGCGGCTCTGATATATTGAAATACTGTGCCCGTCGATGCCGGTGTTCTTGTTTTGAATTATTTCTTGATTATTTTTTTAATTATTAAACGGCTTTATTAGGTTAGGTTTTTATGAGGTTTTCGATGTCATTTCCAAAAGTTCCAAGCGTTCGACAAGCTGCTTTAAGGTTTATCTAGAATTCCTTGCATTTTTTACTTACGACTGCGACTCGTATATATATAAATTCTCCCGTGCCCGTCGCAGCTGGTGTTCTTTTTTGAACAGTTTCCTATTTACATTTTTTATTTAACTTAAGCCTTAATTAAAAATAAGTTTTGTATGTAATATTTTTCGAACTGGCTGACTAATCGACTGCTTTAAAGTTTTGGCGAAATTTTTTGAATTTTTTTGTGATACAGATTAAATCAAAAGATTCAATGTCACATATATGCATATAATCCCTTGTTTATAGGTTGTATATAATATCAATTTTTACAAGTAAAAACATCAATTCTTTGAAGTTTCCGAACATAGCCGGTAAATTGATTTTAAGTTAATACGGAGAATTTTAAGTACCTCGTGTGGGAGGTAAATTAATTTGGTTTTAGTAAACGTTAAGAGAAATAATTTTTCACCGTATCAAGTGATAGAAGAGATAAAATAATAATTTTGTAAGCAATTTTTGTCATCCAACTACCGTTTGAGAACTGCGAGGCGTTGCTCCGAGATAGATAAGGGTCAATAAAAATGTTAAATGCTAGTCAAAAGTGTGAAGTTTCTTATCGCAGCGAGATTTTTGTCAGTCCGATTTATGTCTGCCGCGTCTTTTATGACAGCAAAACTTTAACATGTTCAAAAATACACTAGAGCTTAACGTTCGTATGCAAAGTTATCCGACGATCTTCCTTCGTGTAAATGAGCTTTAAATCAAGTTTATCCATTAAATTGCGATCGAGAGATTAAGAGGAAATAACGAGCTTGGTCGGTATTTTTAGTATTCGCGGGAATAGAGGCGGTTTTTACGCTGCTTTATAAATCAGATGTTCAACTTGCACTTGTTAAGTGTAAGTCGTGAATAATGATGTGCATCTTTGTTTGCCGTGAATCAACTAGCTTGTTCGTTTTACTTAGTGTGGAGACGTGTTGGTTTAAAAACAGGCCTAAGATCAGAAGAAATATGGAGGTAATATCCGCACATTGTTTACGATTACGCACTGATACCTTTTTATGACTTACATCATCTTTTTAACAGAGATGTCGTTATCGTTGGCTAGGAAGTCAAGCTAGCAATAATCGAAACGTCTTGCCTTTTTCTTATAGTGCGTCGTACATTATTTAGTTGCAATATTGCGTCGATACTGAAAAAATAGATAAGACCGTTGCAGAAGATTAAAAGACAAATATTTTGATTTTCCTACTATGGTATTTAAGTCATACAGTATTCATGTCTCTTCAAGAATGTGTCGGCAATTGAACATGTATCATACTGGAGATAAAATACAGTTAGTTAATATTGCATAAATAGACTTAGTAAGAATGTAATGTAAAAACGTTGCCATTTATGTCTTAATGACCGATGTGCGCAGTTCCTAAACTATTGGCTTCGGCGTCGCGGGTTGTGGGTTCGATTTCCACCCGGAACAATTATTTGTATGGCCTACGGATAACTGTTTCGTATCTGGGTGTTTGTGTGTAAATCTCCCTTGCAACACGAGCCATAGAGCTTAGAGTTCGGGCATGGTTTTTTTATAGAAAAAAAAACTAAAAATCTGTAGCGTCATTTATATGCAGTGATCATTAGCTTAAGTATATTATTTAGTCTCCAGCATAATCAATCTGATAAAGTCAAGCCATTCATTGTCGAAGTTTAGAACAAGTCTATTATATATGCGACAGCGGCTATAACATTTCGACTGAGCATTGCTCATATTATCTCGTAATTGCTCTGTTTAGTTGCGGGCGACATTCGGCCCGATTGTATCTGGCTGATGCATCGGCCGATCTCGCCCTCCGGCCGCCATATTGATGGACCTGCCTCCGACTTGTCTCGCGATCGCGACGCACTTTATAAGCTACCATCTATATAACGATTCGTAATGTCAACTCGTATTATGGGCTAAGACTGATCTATGTTACCTTGGTACCAGATGTCTCAGCTCCCCGTGGTTTCACACTCATTTCGTGTTTTTAATTTGTTTAAAATCAGTCTTACATGTTAAACTTTCCGTGTGTCAATTTTCATACAAATCCATTCATCCGTTCTTGCGTGGATGAGTAACGAACAAACACAAACTTCACATTTATAATATTAGGACTTGTAGATTTATCGTCACAGCCTTCACATAGCCAGCATGAAATAAAGTATGCATGGCTGTTATGGATGCCGGAATGCCATTCCTATTTTTTTCCCACTCCTTTTTCCACCAAATCCATCATCATCCATCCATCTTTACCCGTTAAATACCTTTCTTGTGCCTCCTTTAATTTTTATTTCATTTATTATTATAGCGTTAACAGAAATACATATTCTGTGAAAATTACAAGCCCCATCTATTACGGTTCTAAAGATACAGTCCTGTGATAGACAGACATCAGAATCTTAGTAACATATACATCGATTCGTTTGCACAACTTTGGGTACGGAACCCTAAAATAACACATACTATAGAATATTTGACATTAAAACCGTGTAAATAACTGAAATTTAATCTATTTTGGTTTTATGCGCTTTTTGTTTATGAAAGCTTTTACTATGCTAAATCTTATTCTCTTAACTCGGCGAAATTTGTTTGAAAAGGAGTTTACTTAACCATTTCGTCAACGATAAAGGAATTGTCAGACAGATAGTGCTTGTTATTCTTAAAAAATAGCTCAGCCAGATGACAAACTTCATATAAATCCGATGTTAAGTTTTTTTCTGTGTATGGTCTTACATAAGATAAAATAGACTGACCAGAAACTAACATATTTTAAAATTATGTCCTAATATTTAATTAAGCTAAGCGAAGACTAGTTTATACTCGCAACATAGGTAGTAGAGCTCATAATTTTGTATTTTCTTCCAGGGAGGTATAAAAGTCTAAAACAAGACTTAAAATAAAGTATGGCTGATGTGTGTGATTGTCCGACAGCGATCTCTCCTTTCTTTTTTTTTCTCTGCTCAATCCTAAATATGTTTCCACTTATTCTGTTTCCATTGACCTATTTTCTTAAAGGTAGGCGACATGACAAGACACGATAAGAGATGATGCAGAAAGTCCTTGGCCACCACTACGTCATTTACGATGATCTCTTCTATGTACTGCGTTATGGAAATAGCCAATCAGTTTATATTTCTCATCTCTCCACGTATTGTTATGTTTGGTCAAAACGAAAACGAAAATGCCAAACAAGCGGTATCTATTGTGGGTTATCTATGGTTGATATCTAAGGCAAAAGTATTGAAGTAGGATATTTTTATGACAAAGATGCGGGCGGGGATGCACTTCAATTTTGTTACTTAATCGAAATTGACTGGTACATGTCGAAGCACGTATGTAGAGCAGAATATACATGCAAGTACAGACGCAGTACTTACATGCGTCAGTGTTGCGTACGTACGGCCAACGCCGAATCGTAATTCGTAGCATTCCGAACAACAGGTACATTGTCAGTCCAAATGGCACTAATGTAACCATGCGTGAAAGCATTCAGATCGCAATCGTGGGTGTCGTGGTTAGAGAATAAGATATTGCTGAAGCCGGGAGGGATCATCGATCAAATTGTGCAACTGTACGTTTAACATGTGAATCGCAGAACGGGCTCGCTTGTTTTAACTCGATGTATGGATAAGAATCGAGTTCTAGATTGCTATCGATATGAGCAATGACGCTCGAGCGCGAATAAAACCCATCGGTCAGATGATTAAGACGACGCTCGTGGGTCGATCCGTTCGGATGTTTTTTTATAGATGCAAAGTAGATATTTCAGTTGACTGCTGCCGGGAAATTATATTATTATCCTAACCAGTATAATGTATGTGTAATGTAAATGCGAAAGTGAGTTTGTATGTTTGCTCTTTCTTACGCTCTTTGTCTTTCACGTCTTAACTGCTTAACGGGTCCTAAGAAAATTTTGCATATTGATTTTCCGGGCCAAGGGTAATTTTTATGCAAATAAAAAAATACTTTTTTTGATGGAAGCAGAAATTATTTCTACACGGTTGTTTAGTATTACAAGATGGCATACATACAAACGAATTCCATGGCTACTGTAATATAGAAATACCCGGCGAATGTGAAAGATTCACAAAGAAAATATAATATGTAAAAAAAGTTATTCAATATAAATTTATTTATCAAAAATTGGTTTTCTTTAAATTCGGTTAACGGACGATTATTTAACGTGATAGCGTCATAAGAAAACCGAATGCTTAGGCCGATAGTGCCTCTCTATCGCTTGTTCTGCGCTCTCGCTTGCACAGGCGGAATGTGACACGTGCGTGCAGCAGTGCGTTCGTCGATTTATAACACGTTATTACATCAAAAACCGACATATATACAATACAAAAAATGTTACTACCCATGTCCTTTATAGACTTTGAAACTATTAAACCATTGTTCACCAAAGTCAAACCGTTCAAGCAACTGCTAGTAGTATATTCACGGAAGACCCAAATGAATAAAAAAAGTAATCGCAATCAGTTTATATCCTACCACTCCTTCGTACTTGAAAAATTACATGGCTTAAAATTTTTATTTATTTAAAATCTATTCAGTTAATATGTACTTATACCAAATTTATTATACTATAGAAATACTAAATATAATAAGCTGAAGTTTATGTTGGTGTACTCAGGGTCATGTTATGTTCGGAAGTGAACGAAAACGTCATCAAACTTGCTTTAAGAGTAAAAGGAATTGGTTATCGAAACAATAGATGACGTGGTTTGTCTTGTACCAAAATTAAATGTGGTGTTTATAGCTTGACAATGTGCTGGGTAGAGCTGGCGGTTTTCTGAAGAAAGATATATCTTCAATTCTTTTTCCGAAAAATCGATGTTTCTATTTGTTTTCTTTGCTCTTTTTAAATAATTTAATAAAAATAAGCATTTAAGAGTTAGATAAGTAATAAAAGGAAATTTTACGGTATTTGACATCGATCCACTGGTTCGAATCTGATTTCATTCTTGCCTTATCAAGTTTTGACTACTCCACAAAATCGATTCTTCAATTAATCGATTTTTAAAGCTATTCCTACTTTAAAGTTACTCTTAAATTACCCCTGATGCTTTGTGCTTTATTGAATCTGTATTTTTTACGTTACATGTGTATTTTTGTTGTATTTTTTAAGCTGCTGACAAGATTTAGATTGGGTTTCCGATATTCGACCCTATGTTTAACTAGGTTTTGTAAGGTAGAGAATAACATCCTCTATACTTTTGCTGTCCTTCTATGGTGGCGCTTGCTCTGAGAGATACCACCGCCTTTCACGCATCCAGCATATTATAAAGTTAGCATGACTCTTAGGGTTGCCGGAAGGCCTTCTTATTTCCACACTCCTTTCCCACTAAGTCCTTAATATAATCCTGATCCATCCTATCGTATAACTTGTTTTATTCAATTTTTGGGCTGGCAACGCACACCCTGCTCTTCGGATATTGTGCATGTCCATGGGCCACGGGATCACTTAATATCAGGTAAACCGTCTGCTCGCTCGCCAACCTTTCTCTAAAAAAAAGAGGTAGATTGTATTGAATGAGATTGAGACTGTATGATGATTGTATGAAGAACTAAATATTAGGACGATTTAACTTTCTGAAAAAGCACCTTTACGAGAAGTGTTTTAATCACTTCCCGTACAAAATTATTTGTGAATAAAGTTGGCAATATTTAATAGTTATGTGAATAGTATAAATGTAAATAAATTATCATATTGTGTACGGTGTTTATATAATTTATAAATGAATTTTATTTATATATTTTTTTAGTTTTTCCAACTACATAATGATTAGATAAGTTAAATACTTTCAAGAGTGAATAAATATCTTCTTTTGTGAGTTGATAGAACAGTCGTGTTCATCATGAGATAAGACCTGAGAAGATTTTACTTACAATATTTCGCCATCATTCTTTGCTAGCTCTACGGACTTGGTATCATCGGTCCAGTTATTTGATGTTGGTTCTCGAGATCTGATATCTTCTACCCTACCTTGAATAAATATACCCATATTCTAAACCGAATATGCCCGAAATGGAACCAAACCGCAAGTAATTTAAGTTTAAGTGTACTTTCGTAATCCAAACTATTGGGTGTGGTTATGTCGGCCCGATTCGGACGTATTTTGAAATGCGGTTAAAAATTTGATGTCTTCAAATATCTACCCGGCAATTTAGTTAATGAACACGGCGGATCTTAAAGCATGCTTTTCTGTTCTAACATAAATCAAAATGTAATGTATTTAGGACTTGGCAAAAAAGTTTGGTAATTATAATCATTTATATATTGTATTCTGAGTTAAAATTAATTATTATCGTTTATGTAAAAATACGTTTTTTTATAAATATTAAGACGATTAGGGGAGCTGATATTTAATTTAGAATGTTATGTCGCAATGTAGGTGAGTTATTTTTTTCAATATTAAATAATTTTCTTTCATTGTTGTGCGAAACTAACGAAAAAAAAAAAATAAACGCACATTTTGATTTTTACACTTGCAACACTAACAGAGTAGGTGCTTACATCAAAACGTTTCGGGCGTTAATTGAATGTGAGCAAACTACGTGAAAGTTGATTGCGCAATGGCATTTTAGGTATCGATTATATTAAATATATGAAGCATTCCGAACTTATGTAACGGTTTTTTTTTTATTTTGGATCGTTATGCAGGGCCGGTTTGTTCGGGCAATAAATTAAAACCCCGATTAGATTGTAAAACTATAAAGTTGATACGTGAAATTGAATGTTGCCTGATTGAAAAGGAGAAATTTTTTTAATTAATCGTTTCAACGGTTGGACATTTCCACTATCTAAGACGTGACTATACTGAACTAACGAAACAGAAAATATAAAACAATGATTTCCAGTTTTTCACAATGTATTGTTTTATATTCTATATATTCTGTTATGAAACATAGAAATAGTTTTTATTACGATATATCCATATAATAAATTATATAAAGTGGTACTTATTTCCTCAAAAATGTAATAATTTCAACTATTATAGATATTGATAAAATATTTTGCACTTTGACAACCGTATTATCAAATCTTTACTTTCAATTATGATGATGATTTGATATGATGTCTACTTGTGAAAAAATAGCTAAGTAATTATTTTTTCATCAGCGTAAGCTTATGTCTGATACTACTTAGCTTATTTTATCGAAATCTCTTTTTTGGCCAAACTCTTCCTTTTTATATACGTACAGCTTGTTTTGGAGTGGAGAGTTCACACGCGAACTAATTTTATCTATAACCCTTTAGGTACATTTGAAGAGTGAGACTCGTCA
>DWHK01000619.1:0-13271 GCA_018247855.1 Graphium androcles | reverse complement strand
TTATATCTGAGTACACCTACCTTACTTTCTCTGTACCACCCAAAGGTAGACTGGTAGATAATGCCATTGGGCATTAACTCCGCCCTTGTACATATTTTGTGCATGAAGTGTAAATATTAGTTTATTGTTAAGTGTAGGTAATCTGGCTCAATCTCACTTCATTATGACAATTCCCTTTACGATTAGTTTCTATGACTGTGTATAATGGAGTAAAGTTCTTGTCTGAGAATTTCATTTGACTTAGTAATTTGTAGCTTATGTGGTCGAACGACTGCATTGATTTCATAAGCACAAACGGGTGTATTATATCTCACATACGAGCGATGGAATTTGGGAGTGGTAGTGCAGAATTAAAAATATACGTTTTAATTTAAGAGTATCATATTTTTTTTAGGCGGAGGCGTTCTAAACAAATTCAAAAGTCAAAACTATTTAGTTAAACCAAATTAGAGCGACTGTATATTGGTCAAAAACCTATTAAAAAATAAATTTTTAAAGACGGGTGAGGAAGGGATTATTGTACTAAATAATAATGGAAGATATTTTAAAGTGATTATCATTTCGTAACAAATTCATAACTATTTTATCTTCGGCGCTTCCTTAATTTATTTAGATCATTAGGGAGAAAATTATAAAATAATGATATCAGACCCAAGCACGGTTGTTCATTGTCGCAACCAAAATAATCGATTGAGCGTTTTACATTTGTAACAAAAATGTTATTATTTATTTTGATTACTTTTTATAAATTATCAAAATAATAATAAAATAAACTTTATAAAATATCTTAATGATTGTGTAATTTTGATAATGCCAGTTTATGTACGTAACATATAAAAATTTCGGTTTAGCGATAAGTAAACCGCCAAAATCGATAAAAAAATATAAAAAGGTTCATTTTTATATAATTCGACTTAATAGGATTAAGCTCTCTACTGTATAGATCGAAACACTAAAAAGGTGTAGTCTAGTCGGGCACCAGGAACACGTCGTGACTGTTAATATTCAACTATGCAGGGATTTGAAGGTAAAATAAGGGAAATCAGAGTTACCGAAAAATGGTGTGAAAAGTAAAGGCCCCCTGGCCGAATTTCGCCTATGGCGGCCAATCTACTTAGCAATCAGACATGGGTGCTCTGTACTCTCATAGCTCGACGGGATATGCGACACGATCGGAGAGAGATCAACCGCAGGATGAACTTTTTCATATCCATCCGACGCATGGATCATCTTTGTTTTCAGGCAATCGGGTTATCAGCAGTTAAATTTCAGTTCAAAATTCATTGACCTAACTCAGAAACAACAACACAAAGACATTGTCCCCTCCAGGGTTTCAACTCACGACTTCCGGTTTGTAAAGCAAGGCCCTATACAACTAGGCACGGAGGTAGAAACATGGTGTATGGTATAAATAAATGCACTTACCAAATTCCTTGAGGTGAACCACGCGGTGACTGGCCAGCGCAACGTATAGATGATTCTTATAAATGCGTGGGTTTGTATACTGACTTTATCCACCAATGAAGGCGTAGGCAATCGTTAGAAAGTGTCCCCTGGGGGATACGTTGGCAAGCTGGCGGTATGCAAACGGAGTTGCAAGTGCAAGGTATGCTGTAAGCAATAAGAGGTAGCAACTATCGAGCTACTATACGTTGTTCAATGCGATGGATCATCCGAGAATGAAATAAGAAAAAAATGTGCGGAAAGCACCAGGAGTTTCTATGGAGCAGTACGGTAACTTCGAAGACTCGAAAGATAGATGGAGTGAGCTGCTTAGTGGACAGCAGCAGGAACAGCTATGAATGAAAGCTGCTCCCGTGGTGAGAGTACCTCTAAAGAGGAGCGCGGTATAGACGTGTTTCATTGATACAAAAAAAGGGCAGAACAATGCCCATGCATAGTGTTTATTATGGAAAAGAAATAACGAACTTGGCATATTAATGCGAAGGCCCTTTATGTTGAAGTTTTCCACAAATACGCTAAATGGCATGAAATGTGGCAATTGAAATTTGCGGTATTATACTTGGGCCATTTAGCGAATTTTTATAAAGAGTTTGTTGCTCCCTATTTGTAATTTAACCAATAGAAACAAATCGATAAAAACTTTTTCTTACCGAAAGTACATCCCATTATTTTTTTAATGTTCTTGATGTATACATATTATAGTTTTACAAGTTTTCAAAGAACAATTTAACAATTTTGCTGTAAGACGTTGATAATGTATCTTTGGTTTTTTGTATATCAATAACTAATAAGTACATCAACGATTAAGTTCTACGTCTTCTTATTTAACATCGGTTTGAATTATTCAGTAATATTGATCTAAGAACTGTTAAAGTTAGCACGTTTCAAGACAAACATTTAAACAGTTACAATTACTTAAGTTCTGATCTTACACAAGCATTAAACTTATGTAGTTATAGATAAACGCGTCTGCTGACGATATTGTATGCAATGTTAACTGGAAATTAATGATGTTTTATCTTTTAGATATATGTATCTATTAAACTTTTCTATTCATTTAGAATTTTATAAAATTTTCGGACTTCAACTTTTAACCTAGACAATGATGGCATAGCATGAAACTGATTTCGGTACATTGTTTCAGTTCATATTTCAGCAGGAGCTGGCGCTTTTTTCTAATTTCGTATTTTTAGGAAAATTTGTGAAAGCGAGCTTAAATTATTTTTTCTGTTCTTTATATTTCCTACATTTATAGCATCTTACTTTTTATCTCATTAACTAAAAAAAATCTTATATCCCTTAGATAAATAAATTGGGAACTGCAAAAGTTTCTTTGTATTTTGAATAGTGTTATTATTTAAAAAAATACTGGTTTGGTAATTACTTTCAGTTACTTTAGGATCATAACATGTATAAGGAAGTTTTGATTCTTATAATTTTATTATTTTTTCTCTTGCGTCGAGCCGTGCGTGTAGCTCAGTGTCTGGGCGGTTGCCTTTAAATCTGTGTATACGAGGCGAACCTGAGTACAAACCCCGGTGTCGGCACCAATGAAATTCTCATTTTCTTAATTGCAATTTTAAGTGCTGATTTACCACGTGCTCGGCGGTGAAGGAAAAAACATCCTGAGGAAACCGGCATATCTAATATGTGAAGTTCGCCAATCCGCACTAGGGCCGCGTGGTGAACTATGCCCTATACCCTTTGTTTAGAGGAGCCCTTAGCCCAGCAGTGGGACAGTTTGACAATAGGCTGTTACTTTATTTTACTACGGAGTTTATGTCGATTCCCCATTTGCAAGATTATTCATTTGCGCAATAGGTCGCATTTTGGAGTAGACTAGAAGACGGCTAAGAATTCCATTCGTTTTAAAAGTGCAGTGTCAACCGCGAAATTCGGGAGTTTAACGTTCGAAATCAAGGAATTTTTTCCGGTGGTAGAGCATAAATCTTTCATACAGCTCCCACTACACTTATAATGCTTCTCGCCCGGGGAAATAACACCACCCTCCACAAAAAAGGCGGCATATAAATTGGTATGAAAGGATTTTGGAGCTGCAGGATGGCCATTTTTACCCACTTCCCTCCTTCTTAAATATTTCCTGATCCATCCTACCCAAAACACATGCAACTATTCGGATGTTGTGTGTCAATGGGCAACAGGATCGTTTCAGGTGTACTGTCTGTTCGTTTGTCATCCTTTCTTTATAAATAAAAATCGCTCATGAGCATAAAGAAAAGAGGGGAGATGACTGAGCCTTGTGGGATTCCTGCCCTTACAGACCGGCTGGTGAGCAGGGTGCCGTCCATTCGATATTAAAATAAGCTGTTCGAATAGAAGGCTGGAATAAATTGTACAAACCAAACAGCACATTTAGAGAATACAGCATATAAATTAAACTTTTATACCAAACATTGTCAGTTGTCGTTGCATTATTGAAGAAGACAACGCTTGTGGGCGAAATATTTTTAGAGCTTCTAAAATATGTTCTTTCGAGCAGTGCTTTGGGCAGGAATGAGAAGGGTCAAACCCAAATTGTTCATCTGCGATAAGGTTGTAAGCGAAAATGTATTCCTCAACTTCATTACAATAATGCTTTGTATAATTTCCCTAAGCAGTTCATATATATAATAAACCTCCGCACATCCTATTCAGTTATCCATAAATGTCAGGAGGTTTTTTGACCCTCTGTATGCCGACAACTATTGCTTCTTTCCACGTGTCCGGGAAGGAGTAACTGGAGAAAGCACATTGAATATACGCGCCAATATAGATGGTTGAGTATGGGAAGGCTTTTAAACTTTTAATTTATATTCAGTCTAGACCTGAGGAAAAGCGAAGCTTAAGGCATTTAACGAAATTTTAGATCTCTTTCGAGATCACTACTTTTAGTGAGTCGTCACCAAGAAGTCGTAGCGCAACCCTTAGTATAATTTCGCATTTCACTCCTGTAGGTAGGCTGAATCGACATGTACGCGTGATACTGTGTATACTGGGCATATGGAATTTTCTGAAATATTTAAGGCGAATGAAACGCCGTGAATCCTGGGTAGCAGGTAATCAGTAGGCAGTGTGCGATGGCTCGAATGGACTTTATTCATTAGACTGTTCAGGTCATCGTTGCAGTAGGCCGATATTCGATCGGCCGTCAGTTCAGGTACCCGAGCTGTAACGTATTTCATTCTGATCAATATCCGTCGTATGCTCTAGTTGTAGTATTTTTTTTTTTGGAACTCAAGCTGACGACTATTGAAGCCTTAAAGGAGAGACTCCTAATTGCTCGATCAGCATTGTCGAATGTCATTGTATCTTTTGGGAATATTCTCAAATATGAGTGTACATCGCGTTAAGTACCACTTCAAGGCGATGCCTATCAATTACGGTTTTCATTATCATCATCTTTAGCCCTCCTGTACTCAATGCTAGGTTTTCTATTAATAATTAAGCCTCTCTTTGCCTGCGCCACCCTCGTCTGTCAGGCCATTGCGGTCCAGACCATGGTTTTATTCACAGACATTTTGGCTCAGTTTCGGCAGTGCCGATTTATGGTCCGAATTCATGAATTGCTTTTATCAATTCGACATAGAACGAGACCTCCTTAAAATGGCTATGTTTATTACGTCAGGATTTTGATGGACAGGGATTCTTGTGGAGATTTAGGTATTATGGCCCAAAAAGTGTATAACGTTTACTTTTGTGTTGTTGTGCGTTGAATTTCAAAATCCTTTTTTTGTGGATAATCTTTGACAAGTATGTAAACGATTCACCCAATGTTATGTGAAACTATCGCTCAAACCCACAACATCAAAAAAGTTACCAATGAGTTACTACTATATGAGTTATATACTATATGAGTTACTGTGTTATTAGTTACTGCCCTAGAAAGAATAGGTCATTGAGTAGAGGATGCAGACATTCAGCAGTAGAAAGGAACAGATGTAGAAAAAGAAGAGGATAGAAGATTACAAAAATCTCAGGCCAAGCAGACTTTGGTAGCTTTATGTGTTAAGCGGTTGTACCTCATATACATCATCTGGAAGGCTGAGCTATTTCTTTAGCTATGTAATGTTCCTACATGAAGAATTGCCCCCAAATATAAAAAAAACAGTGTTTACTAACCTGTCAGGAGGTCTTTCGTCCGGGAAGAGTGACTTAAACATCTGTATGAGCCGCGGATTTGAACGCAGGTGAGGTAAGACGCGCGTCTTCATGTCTTTACTCGAGCCACTGTTTACTGCAGTTGTGATCGCGCGCAGTATCTTGCGTAGCACGGTCGGCTTCCTATTGAAAGTCGTCTGAAAAGAAACT
Source organism: Graphium androcles (assembly GCA_018247855.1). NCBI lineage: Eukaryota > Metazoa > Arthropoda > Insecta > Lepidoptera > Papilionidae > Graphium > Graphium androcles. The sequence continues at coordinate 7,499 of DWHK01000619.1, read as the reverse complement.
TTAAAATTATATTTCTTACTTGTTTTCAATGGTATTTATTTTAAAGACAAAGTTGACAATGTGAGCAGACTATTAACTGATATTATGTGATAATGTCGCTTATGGACACCTTCAACGTTCATGAGATAAATGAATTGCCTTAGGAATTGTAATGGGATATTCAGGATTAGAAAGGGAAAGGATTAGGAAAAAGGGAGGAATAGCCCTCGAAAACCTCACAGCAGGCTTATAAGTATACAATAGTTATTTGTAAGATGTTATGCTCTTTAGTCAAATATTATAATATCATAAATGTTATATTAACAACGAAAATATATCTTTGTCTGGTAATGCTTAATTATATATAATATATATACAAGATTCTTATAGTCTACAGTATTGATAGAGCAACTCATACAGAATGGTAGTATGTCCTTAGCTCACACATAAACATATTAATACCATAAGGCAAAAGTATACATTTAAAGTATGTTTACATTTCAGTAGGGTAAAAAAGCAGATCATTCAGTTTTTTGGTGACCATAATCATCTCTGATTAAGCATATCCATTGCCAACAATCCTTATTTCAAAGCCCAAACTCAGTAACCATATCTTGATTTAAAAATGCAAAATTGTATTATTCAAATATTGTTTAATAAAAACATAAATACTTTGCAATTTAAAATATATCCAGAAAAGAATGTCTTTTTAGATTTAACAAACGTGGCCACCATTACCTTAACCAGTTATGATCGAATTTTTGAATATGCAAGTTGTATTCTAAGAGCCATGGCCTTATTTTGGTTAATGTTTACCTAAGATAACAGGATTTTGCTTGTCTTAGGAACATAATGCAGAGTAATAAATCAATCTTATTTTAGATAAATTTTCATTTATAATTAAAAAGCTTATATGAGATTAATCTCATATACTGACAGAACTGGTTAAATCCAAATTTAATACTTTTCTTAAATTTTTGAGCTTAACAATACATTTAATATTTCCTGTATTATTCTTCCTACCTTAGCAGAAATATTAACCTTAAATATTAATCTATCATAATGATTTTAATGCACACATTCTTTTCATAAAAAAACAAATATGTGTTTTTAATAACTTCATGTTCTTAAGTTAATCATATTATGTAAGAAAGTACCATCATTTATCAAGAGTATTTGACTGTGCAATTACAAACATTTCAAACTGATTTAGTATTTAATAATTACATTGTAATTGTATTTTCCATTAAACAGTTAATTATTTCACAGGAAATACAATTACAATGTAAAACAACATTACAAAGTAATATTAATATTACTTTGTAATGTTGTTTTACATTGTTATGTATTTCTTTTCAATATAAAATCATAGTTTGTATCATAAATCAATGCTTACCAAGGTGAATATTTTTCTAATCATTAAATGAACTTTCTTTAAATAACATTTCATTACAAAATATATTACGTTTTTAATACCTTCATATTTAACATTTGATAAGGTTTTCTGTAAATATAAAATAATTTGGTTTGTAATAATTATACAAGATGCCTAAATACACTTTGTTTGATCCATTCTCACACTGCATACATTTATTTCAAATTGTCAATTGATCATCATAAATATTATTTGTTGTTGCCTTTCCTTAATTTTTGTTGCTTAACCTAAAATATTATATATACCTATTTCTACCGATGGAGGTCAAACGACCGCTTTTAAAATAAACATTATAGTCATATCCAGTTGATTGTAATTAATTCAGAATTTAGCATAAACAATAAACACAAAATAATTATCATATAATGATTAAAAAACATTTATTTTTCGGGTTTTAGGAGTACATTTTTAGATAGAAGGCTTGAGACTGAAAAATTATATGTTACTTCAGTAATTTACATACATATCCTTATTCAAACTAAAATAAAATTTATTCGTTGTTGCACTTTTTACAGTAGGAGGGTCTCTCTCATTTTCCAGAATATTTTTTTTTACATGTAGAACAAATGTTTATGGTTTAATTTTTTTTTTGCAATATCTAATTTGACACGTTTTTCGTTTTTCAGAAATTGTAGTGGAATCTGGTGAAGTTTTCGCCATACTTTCCAATTTTTCTTGTACATGTATATCATGGTATTCAGTGGCAAGTTTCTCTGCCAACTGAAATAAAAAATCTTGTCGCAATATCCTTTCTCCAGTTGTTTGCTTATATAAAATCCAAGTATAAATAGCAGCTAAATCCAGAATGTTAAAAATTCCTGGACAGGCCATCTATTAGATTTAGATTTTGTGCTGTACTTTCTAGCCATTTGATCCGTCATATCCACGCCAAATTTGGTGTTATTATAAAAAGCAATTGTTTCAGGTATACATTTACCTGTTTCTTCAATTTTTACATATTTATGTTTCGAACTTAGTACTTTTTTGTTGTTGAGTACATTTATTCGATTTGTAAAGCTGTGTTGAAAAACGTGCCATTTTGTCTTTCTTTTCTTTTGCCGGTTTGGGCAATTCCCTCTCATTCGTCCGAATAGTTCCTACTAAGGTAGCTCTTTTTGATAAAAGTTTTATTGCTAAAGATGTGCTCGTAAAAAAATTATAGGTGGTTATATTTCATCCGCATCCTATAAATCGTTCAGTGAGTTTGAGAACAACAAAATCACTTAGTGGTATTGCTGATGGCCTCGTCTCATCTTTCCCAAGTACGGAAATCCTTTCACAATATATTTACTTTCAACATCCGATGCCAACCAGAACTTGATTCCGAAGTTATCGGATTTATTGGGCATGTAATGTGTAAATCGGCATCTTGATTTTGAATAGATGTTCATTAACAGTAATAATTGTACCTGGTTTGTAGCATTTTTGACTATTTTCTATAAATGCATTCCATAACTTGGAGAGGAGAGCAAATTTGTCAGTATTCCGACCCTGCTCCGTTCGCTTCTTCTATCAAAACGAATAAATCGCATAATTTCTGTTCATAGTTCGTGAAAAAAATGCCCATTTCTTATTCCATAAATATGAAACGTTCAAGTTTCTTGTTTGATATGCACCACGTGCATATAAAATTGTAATGAAAGCAAGCACTAACTCTTCTAAAGTTATACTCCATCCTGATCCTAAAACTTGATGTGCTTCCGATTCTGTGCACATTTTTATATGATTCATAATTCTCTGCTCAAATGTCATCGAAAATGCACTCCTTACTTTGTAAATACTTATATACTATACTTCGCAAATATTTGTAATGCCGCGTACAGAGCCAATAATCTAATTTGAATGATTGCTTTTTGCCTCACCTCGTGACAGACACTTTGTACCCAGCATAAAACAAACTGTAAACAGATGACGTTTTTCAAGAACACAATCGGATGACATTTTCTTGGAAAACTACTGTTTTTGTGTTAAGTTAGAGATTTCAATGCAGATAACTTCATAAAATTTCACATATATTCTAGCGGTCAAAAGATCGCTCAGGGTAGGCAACGGTAGAATACATATTATTATCATGAAAAACGAAAGAAGAAGAGAAATATATATTGAAAAATTAAACAGCTATATATTGTAGAAAAAGTCGTTTAGTAAGTTCAAGAAAAATAACAACCTGGAATTTAACAAATTTGATTAAAGTCTCAAAAGCGGTAATTTGACCGCTCTGGTAGATTCAGTGTGGGAATGTTACAAATAACTATGTCTTTACTAAATTCTTCCACACAAAGTATTGCTCGCATTAGTGTACGTGTAATCAAAGTAACAAACAAGCATAGCTAATTAAATAGAATAATTTTAAGATATGCCTAATCATACGGTATTTCCTTTTTGAGGTATTACGAGGATATTAGATTTTTCTTCTGAGATATCACAATCCTTGTTTTTCTACTCCAGGCAGACAGGCAAATATTGATCGGCAGGCCGAATATTTTTTTATAAAATCGTTACAAGCAAACATCAAATTATCAATTTCACGTTAGTATTTATAAAATTAGTAAGAATATTCAAATTGACGGTGACAAATCCACAAACAATCAAAATATGTATAAGCATATATATGCAAACGACAATGTACGCTCTTTTTAATTACTCTCAAAGCCTAGTGAAATGGATATTTGACTCAACCAGAGAAACTTGAGGCGTAGAGATTATGATGTTGAAGTCAAAGTTACGACTAATGCAAATCACTAAGAGATTGCGTCAGCAAGTAATCTGCTAAACAAGATTTGAAATCACGACATATTTGTAAAGAATAGGCTTTAGTTTTACAAAGTCACAGAGCAAAAAAGCAAGAAAAACATTTATCTTTATAGTAGTAACATTTTGAAATTTGGAATAATTTTTCTCTTTATATAAAAAGGGCTTATAGTCGAACGCTCGCCATTATCTGTAATATTTCACTAGAATGTAATCTCGGCACAGATCATATTATCGCGAGCGTCTATAAACGCGCAGTCAGCAATATCGGTCGCAGTTATTAGGAACCGAAACCCGAGCGTAGACTCTGCAGGTACTCGTATAACTAAAGAGTAATTAGTTAACTTACTTATTTATAATTTATTTTAAATCTAGAAAAAATCCTAAGAACCAAAACAGTTTTAGCGGACGGGCTAAATTTATTCATATATGTAACATTACATACGTAATAATAAAAAGTTTAACGTGATATACAGATAAACGAAAATGGGCCTGGGAAAGGTTTAGAAAAATTGAGAAAATCTACATTAACGTAAAAGCTATTTTAAATTGAAAGTAACAATTCAATTCAGGTAATGGTATTATTATAAATAATAAAACACTAGATTTTTAAATGTAATGTGTCTGTTAAATATTGCTTATTAGATATACATTCTGTGCATGACACAAGCAACTGATTCTGCTTATCTTTTGATCGATGTCTACTTAATTTGTCTTTGCAGTTATCGATAAAACTCCCTCGGTTCATCCCTTATCACTAAATTGAATTGCTATGAGGCACAAAAGGTCTGAATGGACCCACCGAAACAATGTAGGGCTACATAAAATATTTTTTAATTTCTTACTTTAGTTTTGTCTTATGATAACCAAATATTTTAAATTAAACACCTTTACGCATTTTATCGCGGTTTATTTTTAAATTTAAATTTAAAAAATTAATTTTTGGTCCGATCCACTTAATTTTCAAAGCTGAAGGTAGGCCGGATCAACAAGTGACATCAGGACGTCAACCACCTCAGTCCTACCCGTAACCATGAATGCTGTAAAGGATTCGAAACGTCGGGTGATAAAATTTAAAAATAAACCGCAATATAATCCGTAAAGTTTTTTAATTTAAAATGTTTAAATATATTTTGGTTTGATCTGCATTGATTACGTTAATACCACAGGATACGTGTGATACTAATCAATAGGATCGAATTAGGTAACAAGTCTTCTATATACTATTAAAATCAAGTAAGGCTAACCAATCAAAAATATAAAATTATTTAACATGGTGAATATTTTCGTATTCTGACAAGTAGATTCAATTTACACGAATTGTTAAAAAAGCATACTTATATTTTATGGCACTTTGTTCGACTGTTACATTGAAAAAAAAAGTAACATTACATGGCAAGTCATACATATAATTCGATTAATGCAAATATTTCAATGCAAAAAAATTTTTTTTTGATTAACTTTATTTTGCTTCTTTAAAATTCAAGCTCCTGACGTCTTGAATATTGTACAGCATTTATAAGACAAAGTGAGCTGTTGGAAGGTCCCTTCCAACTGCTCTAATGAATTTTACTTATACCCTTAAAATTTAAGTGCACCTGATCAAACTCAAATTACCACAATACAATTAGCAAAGTATCGTAGATCTTGTTCGGGTTGGTACCACAGCCTCAAATAAAATCAACTTAAAGTAAAGCATGTTTGGTCACACTTATACGGTTGCCAGGTGACCATCTTCACCAGATAACTGCACGAATTTGTATCTTTACCCCCTTCCCTTTTTTTCCTCATTTCTGTCTCTTCCAAACCCTGATTAACCGAATCTCCTTTTTCTTCCACTGGAATATTCCCTTCGAGGATAGCAACGCACCAACAACTCTTTGGATGTTGTGGGTGTGCATACTTAAACCTTTTGCTAATCATCTTGTTAATTTGTTTTAAATGCGTCCGTGGCCTATTGGTATAGGGCCGTGCTTTATAAACCGGAGGTCGTGGGTTCGAATCCCGCGGGGGGACAATAACTTTGTGTTGTTGTTTCTTAGTTGGGTTAGGACAATGCGGGCTGATCACCCAATCGTCTGAAAATAAACATGATCCATGCGTCGGATGGGCATGTAAAAAGTCGGTCCTTCGCCTGATCTCTTTCCGATCGTGTCGGATATCCGTCCCATTGGGCTCTGAGGGTAAAGGAACAGAGAGTGCACCTGTGTCTGCGCGTACACTTATGCATTATAATATCTCCTGCCCAGTTGGCTGATCTCTTAGTAGATTGGCCGCCGTGGCCGTAATTCGGTCAGGAGGGACTTATAAATGTGAAATTTTGTATGTTTAGATGTTTGTTACACAATCACACAAAAGCGCATGAATGGAATTGGATGAAATTTGACATACAGTTTATTTGCTGGATTACATATAGAATAGATTTTGAAATAAATCTAAAAAAAGACCCTCTGTGTAGAGGAGGCCCTTGCCCAGCAGTGGGTCAATTTTACTTTTAAAAAAAAACATCACGCGGATCGCCATCGCTATCAAAAAGCCACGGAGAGCAGCTAGTCTTTTCTATACGTTTGTACGTTACCGAACTCCTAAACGGCTGCGCTGATTTTAATGAAACTGTATGTCTAGGTGGGATGGTATCTATTCACAATCAAACCAGATTGTTATCGGTTACCAAATTTCGGGCGTGCAAATTTATACCAGGTCCGTTAATACAATTTGATAAAGTCTTCCTGGCGAAGTTTTAAGCATTGCGGCCAATCTAGGTGAGATCCACCAAATCCGCTGCTGAAATTTAAGTACATACAAATACAGGTGCAGTCTCTCTTTCATGGATATTCGACAAGATCGACGAGAGACCAGATGCAGGCTTTAACATGCTTTGAAAACGGTTCATCAGCTCGTATTGTCCTAACACAATGCAGCATTTAATTTTATCACTTATTAAAAAATAGGACTTCAACCGACTTTGACTTTTAAACTAATTTGAAAATAACACTTATCAGTCCATGTTTTATACACAAAGATAAGCAAAAGATGATCTGATGTTGAGTGATTTCCTTGAACATTCACAATATCCGAAGAGTTATAGTGTGGTGACGGCCTTTGGTAGGATAGATCATTAGGTAGAACAGATTAGGTACATAAGATTGGGAAGGAAAATGAACAGGTTAGATACGGCGATCCGGGAAAAATATTTTTTTATATTTATTCGTTAAACATTATTAAAAAGGAAAGATCATTAAAATGAATTTTTTTTTATGTATTTTAAATTAAACAACTTTACGGATTATATCGCGGTTTATTTTAAATTTTATCACCCGACGTTTCGAATCCT
>DWHK01000618.1:0-13273 GCA_018247855.1 Graphium androcles | reverse complement strand
TCGGATGTTGTGTATGTCTATGGGCGACGGGATCACTTAACATCAGGTGAACCGTCTGCTTGCTTGCCAACCTTTCCTATAAAAAAAAAAAAACATATTTACATCTTTAAAGAATAATTTTCATAGAAAACATAAAAACAAAAGTTTAACATGAATAGATGTACTGTCTGTCCCTGTACTGCAAAATAAAATAGGTGTATAGGTAATTATTGAACAGTATTGTGATCTAAACTCACAATTGCCTAATAAAACTAATTCACTTATGTATTTGTTTCTCATGGATTTATTTGTTCCACTCCCTTGTCTAAAGACAGATTTAACAATATATGGTGAAATCTTAAAGATGTATAGTCTAAATTTATATAAAGATGTAAAATCTTTTAGGTTTCACAACAGATTTTAAATACATAGATACTTTGTCAATTGACTATGTAAAGTTCGAAACGATGGTGATTTAAAGACATTATAAACACGATGAAGTGAAATATTTTCTATTAAAGATGTGAAGTATCCGTTTAATAAAACAATAATTTTAGTCAATTTCGTGTAAATACTTGACAAAACAAATAAAAAAGGAAAAATAGATTCCTATTGCGATTTGGAAAAGTAACCATTTCAAAATCAAAGGAAAAGCAAATTATTTTTCGTTTAGTTCAGTTTTGAAACTTTTGTATTTAAATAACATATTCTATTCGCAGTCGAGCCAGCAGCGGCTGAGCAACAACAGCAACGCTAATACCAGCACCAACAATGGGGGATCGCAGTCCACTCAATACTTGTTCCCGCAGCGAAGCGGGGTCAGCCAGAGCGCGCCGGGATCGCCAGGTATTCATTCATTCATTCGTTTCATTCATTCGTACGTTCATTCATTCGTACTTTCATTCATCCGTACATACATATATTCATTTGCGGTCCCACAATGTAGTGGAGGTAGTATAACTTGAAAATATGAAACATGGACCCGGTTAGGGCGCAGCAAAACTAAATTCTTAAAACTAGATTTTGGGAATTCATTGTTGTGATTCGAATGCAAAATTGATATAAAATAATAAAAATATGTACAAGATTAGAAGCAATACATTCAATATTAACACAACATAATTTAAATGTCCAATAATAATCGTGCACACAATAATTTACTAACAATATTCTTCTACATACCAATTAAGTCAATAAAGTAAATATATTCGAGTTCTTTTTTTATTAATTAATTATTAACTTAATATTACAATTTGTCATTTAAAAATATATTGTTGGTATTAATTTTAGGATTCTGTACCCAAAGTATGCCAACAGATCCCAATCACTAAGCCTCTGCTGGCCGTCTGTCCGTCCGTCTGTATCTCTTGAACTGTACTAAGTATAGACAACATTTTCAGTCTATGTATTTCTAGTGTCGTTGTAACAACAAATCACTTGGATCGCGCAATTATTTTATTTAACATTTATTTCAATATGTCATAAACTTCTGATTTTGATGCCTAATGAACTTGATAATTCTTCTAACGTTAACTACATGGAAGTACTGGCTGGAGAGTTATCGGGGAACATACATACTAGGGTTGTTACGTAGGTGGTTTTATCGGAATCGGAGTTTTTAAATTTGGTTTATCGGATTCGGAATCAGAATCGAAACCGGAATCGGAGCCAGAATCGGAAACGAAGGCGGGGGCAAAAAAGAGATGTATTAAGGGCACTATCATAAATTAAAATAATACAACTATTATTCAGCCTCTTTAATGTCAAATATAAAATAACAAAAGCTTTGCAGCTTTATCCCTATCTAATATATTTCTCAGAGAGTCATAAATTAAGCCAACACCACTAAATAGTTGTGCACTTACTACCGAGCCTGGCGCATAGAAGTTTGACAATTGTTTGATGACATGCGTAAACATGATTGAACGTGTTGACGGTCTTCCCGCCATTTATGTATGCTTCGAACTCCGATTAAAACATCCGGGTCAATATTACCGGAAGTCAATATCGGAGGTGTAATATCAATCCTATCGGAATCGGAATCGAACCTCCGTAACATCCCTAATACATACATACATAAAATCTGTTTTCGACGCCAACTCTAATTGAAAAAACCTAACTTGCTTTCCTCGTTAGATCAATAATTAAACTAGTAGTTCGTTGCGCGAACTTGGACTTAGCGGTTATTTTATTTTACATTTATTTCAATATCTCTTAAACTACTGAACATATATACGCAAAAAGTGTTTTCGCCCCAACTGCAATTGTAAACCTTACTCACTTCACTTGATCGGCCAAACAATATAGTTAAATATTATGAGTTAATATAAAATCATTTGTTTGCAAATCCGACTCGCACTTAAGCAGTTTTTGAAGTGAAATATATATATATTTGATATGGAGGTGAGAGTAAAATTTCAAGGTAAAATCACATATTAAAGAATAAGACAGAAAGGTCTGAGAGGGTAAAAGAAATATACTACTTACAGACAAACAGACCTTTATTTACGATTTTTTTATGTATTCTCAGGTCACGGGCTGACTTACAACGCGAGCGGTAGCGGACTCGTGATGACCGTTGTCACAAATGGCGCTGGTGGCGAAAGAGAAGGTGAGGAAATGAAAAATACTATTCTAACTAATATTTATAATTGGAATGGGATTATTTGTTTGATTGGTAACACTTTAAACCTCTTAATTTCTCAATTGAGCATGCCCAAAATCAGTATCACAAATAATCTAAGTTGTGTCACAATTTCCTGATGGTAAAATTTATTGTTTTTAATTATAAAAACTACATCTTTTGATTCAAATATTTAATTTCTCTGCATACAAGTTCCAAACTCTATTATTTATTGTTATGACATCCTATGAATTCCTAGTCCTGTTGCCAATATTTATTAATGTCATATGGGAAATATTCGACGCGATATCATGACATTACTGTTGGTGTTTATTTTACTATTGATTTTCCATTAGAAACCATTTTCAACAGAAATTGTAAGATAGCAACTCTGTATTGGTTTTATTAGTAGGTGGTTGAGCTACAGACTCTATAATTACTTTTTGTGTTTAGAAAGAGAGTTTGATATAAAGCGTCTACTTGTGGTTGATATGGGAACTTTTACCACAGTATCCTGATAATTATTATCAAAAGATGAATATATTAAAGTCTGCAATATTTACATCAAAATAAATGATATTTCACAGTGACACAATAAGGTTGATACCCATACTAACTTCCATAATCACTTAGACATTCTCCTTTGTTTATATATAGTCACAGTAAGGATTGTAGATCTTTTTCCTTTTCTGTTCTTTTTTTTTCATTCTATATAAAAGTTGCTGTTTCCCGAAGGATACATAAACAGCTTTTGGATGGTTGTCCACCTACTGAAGTGAATAAACTATAACATGATGCGTGGATTAAGACTAAAATGGGATCTACAATCCTGGAAGTACAAATAAAAATCCTGGGAGAAAATCCAATATGGTGATGTTGCCGTTAGCACGGTTGCTAACACATTGGCTCCCATCCCGAACAAACATCCTGAAAAAAATCTTTTCCACATGGTTACATTTACAGATTGTGGGTTCGATTCTCACCTGAGGCAAATATTTGTATGACCTACAGATAGTTGTTTCGGATCTGGTTGTTCGTGTCTGTGTAATTTATGTTAAACGCCCTTGTGACACAAGCCCAGAGCTCATAATAAGGGCAATGTTAAAAAAAATCAAGCTATTATTTTGTATAGAATTTTTTTAAGTTATTTTTATTCAATTTCACAGAGAAATACGTGGTGGGCACAGGCGCTGGAGGTCTCGTATCTCTGCAGGAGGAGGACGCGCCTCCCGCCGTTCTGTTACACCATTCGCCCTACTACTCGTTAGTACACACAACTATGTATTTTTTTAAACAATTTGGTAACGGAACAGGTGACATCTGACAATGGCATGTACCTTAAAGGACTTACCTTCACCAACCATCAATATTAAAAGAGCTGGCCGTTCAGTCACCTTACACTTTGGACGTAATGTATAAGTGTTAATGCATTTATGTCATGTAATGTAAGAGTTGTTCTAACTCAAAAGAGCTGCAGGAGCTGTAAAGTAATGTTTTGTAACTTTGAATGTATGTAATATAATAAATAACATAATAATGTTCTCCTGACCAAATTTTGACCATGGTGGCCAATTTACTCAGAGATCAGTTACAGCGTGATAGCCTAGATGAATGCGCTATCCATCTCTAAAAGAAAACTCCAATTCAAATCAATGGTTTCAAAGATTAACGCCTTTAACCAAACAAACTCTTCAGCTTTATAATATTGGTGTAGATATAACAAATTAATTAATTATGGAAAGGTTTTATTTTATGCTGGCTTTTGTTGAGGCTACCTTATTAGTCAAGCAGCTCGAAAAGTGTAGCATGATGTAACATTTTGTGCTCTACTACCTGAAGTTAACTAAATTTTCCATACATGGTTTAACTTGGTTTCAGTTGGCCTATGTTCTTATTTGATGGTGATACGAATGATGCTGAATGAGGCACCACAATTTTTATTAACTCTCCATATATTCGCTTTAGTTTAATCTCTTACAAACTCAATTGTGCCACTCCAGAATTTCACTTGTACTCTAGTTTAATCTATATATCAAATACAAAAAATGTCACAATGTCCTTTATTGACTTTAAAACTGTCCAAACAATGCGCCCTAAGCTGTTTCATTTGAAAGGCAATAATGCAAAGATATTTATATATAAATAATCATGCTGGGTATTCGCTAGTTTTAAATACTTTACACACACATTACAAATTTTTAAGTCGGTAGAGCAAAACATCCTTTAACAGCATTTGCTGCACTTCTTAGGCCGCGCTCGCCTGAGGAAGTACCACCACCCTACATAAAATCGGCATAAAATAAAGAAGCATGACTTTTTGGGTTACTGAATGGTCATTCCTACCTTTTCTTTTCCGTCCTCCAAATGTTATGTTCCCGATCTATCCTGCCCAACAAACCCGTTCTATCCAATTTCCCGGCTCACAACGCATATGTGATACTCCGGATGTTGTGTGTCCATGGGCGACGGCATCGTTCAACATCAGCTGAACTATCTTGTTTGTCAATGTTTCCATAAAATATTTCGTTCTTCTTTTTCCTCTTAGTCTAATTCCCAAATTACTTGGGGTTGGCTTCTAATCCAATCAGAATATCACTTTTTACACAGAACGACTCTTGCATCTGACCTCTTCATACCTCTTTATTAGTTGTATTTGAATCGTTTACCGATTGTCAAAGGTGTTCTTGTCATCTTATACTCTCGGATCTGCTAGTGCTATATAAATAATGAGAGTATTAAGAGAGATGTGACAAAATGAATAAGTTTTCTCCGTTTTTGTGACATTTTTCATTGATGCTCCGCTCACGATTCCTTCCTCGATTCAAATCAGCAGTTCTAAGGATTATCGCGTACAATCAAACAAACAGCTTTATAATTGACGAGCGAGTGAAGCGAGTTAGTAATTACAGTTGGAACGAAAACTCATTTTATGTATGTATGTCTGTATGTATCTATGTATGTAACGCGATAACTCTCGAAGCAGTGCTCCAATTTGAATGAAATTTGAAATATATGTAGGTAATATCATTACAATTTTTAAGTTCGTTGGGCATCAAAATCGGTTCAGTAGTTTGAGAGATATTGAAATAAATGTGAAACAAAATAATCGCGAGGTCCAAGTTCGCGACGAATCACTAGTATTAGTATGGATAAAACATTTGGTGTTTTTGTATGATTGCAGGGGCGGCTACGGCGGCGGCGAGGAGGGCTGCTCCGCGCTGGGCGGCGAGCTGGTGATCGAGGAGGCGCCCGACGACCCGCCTCACAAGCGGGCCAAGCACCACCACGTACGCACTGCTTCACTATCCAGCCGCCTCCGTGGCCCTAGGTGGACTTTAAAAACTGCAGGTCGTGGGTTCGAATCCCGCGGGGGACAATGCCTTGGTGTTGTTGTTGCCCAGTTGGGCTAGGGCAATGTGAGCTGATCACCCGATTGCTTGAAAATAAAGATGATCGGATGGGTATGTAAAAAGGACCCACTCCTGCGAAAAAAATTCAATAGTCTAACTATTAAGGATCATGCAAAACCGCCCGCTGACAGATGGACGGATCGACAATAGACACTTACTATAGAATAAAGATATATGACTTTGACATTTTAACCTAAGAAATTTAGGTTTTTGAGATCTTTTCGCATAACAGTCGTTTAAAGACTAATGTATAATAATATTATAGGAGTATTGCACCGAATCATCGATGCCGCTATGCGCAATGGTAGTTTGTGCAAGGTTAGCCTAAAAGACTTTAGGTTATATGTGGACTTAAAGCTACAACTCCATCTATGATACTTGAAAATAATTAGACCAGACAGATGAGCAAGTGAAATTGATGACTCATCATTTGTTCTCATTCCAGATGTCCGACATGGAGGAGCGGCGCGCGTATTGACGGCCCGCCAAGGCCGCCACGTGAGGCGCCCTCGGGCGGCGGTCGACCGCAAGCCGTGACGTCACCGCCCACGTCGGCAGGCAAGCCGTGACGTCACCGCCCACGTCGACACGCAGCAGCGCGAAGTAGGCGGACGCGACGCGCGACTTCGAACTCTACAGTGCTAAGGATAAAGTGTAGTTTCGAGTGAGCGGTGCCTCGGCGCATACCCACGTCGGTTCTCAATTTAATTTCTACTGTGTTAAGGACACTCGGAGGGGGCCAATGCGATATAACGGCGGTTCAGTATCTTTACGCCCCTTCGTTCCCCCCTTTCGTTATAATCGCGGCGACTGTGTATGGTCAGCTTGAAAAATATATGAATTCACAATGGGTCCATGGAGTTACACTGTGTATTCGTGGACTACGCAAGCTTTTTTTTTATTATGACTTAGAATAAAGCACACCGCATAGTGCGAGTTATGTTTACTGTTCAACGTCTTGTGTTCTTTTTTTTTTGTTTTTTTCCCCGCGACCCTCTTACTTCACAATTGTAAGTACAATAGGTTTAAACATTTCATTATCCACTTAGCTTAAGTTATGTGACCATGTACTGTCTGACGGTGACCTTGTGTTGTTTGACTGGCGGACTATTTTTGAGGCTGACTGTACCATTGGAGAGTATCAAGTGCAATGTTAAGCGAGTGTGGGTGTTATTTATTAAGTTAGGGGTAGAATGTCTACTCCATATTGTAATGCTAAAATGTAAGAGATTTCTTTCTTTGGACGGGAGGAGTTGCAAAGTCTTTCAGCTATACTCCGGTATTTCAATGTACGATCTGAATTATTTACTCTATAATAAACGAGTAATCGAATGTTATTGCTTGCTGCTTACACAATGTGTAATATTGACCGCTATGTCAAAGTATTTGTATTATCTGTATAGATGTCCATAGTATATTATTTTGTGCAACCTTTGAACATTATTAATAATGCTTATTATATTTCATATTATATATTTTGTGTCAATGTACAATTTCAGTAAAACTTAGATGTTTATAACAAATATTAAATAGTTTCCTTTTGAAACTTTTTCACCATTGCCGATAACAAATTTTGTCCTGAAATGCAATTGTGAGATTTCTTTATCTAATAAATATTGTGAGAATTTTTGTGTAAATATTCTCAGGGATTTCAAAATTATAGTAATTCTATTATAATATTTAATGATTCGTTGATATTTGTAGAGCGTTTGATAGCAAAATTCATCATGGACAGAACTCGGACCAAACGAAGGGTATTTTGATACTGTTATAATGGCAGACGTTTTCGTTACGCATTTTTGTCAAAATTCTTAATATGTCTAGTGAAATTTTTGCCAAGTGCACATAAAGCGTCGCTCTGTTATATTGATGCCTTCATAGACAATTCTACCATAGATAGTCTAGAATAGAGGCATAGATAAAACAAATTTTCAATTTATCTACTCACTCGAAAGGGTGGGAGGAAAATTAATTTAATTAAAATGATTAATCTATAGCGAATGCATGCAATGAGGTATTATACTATAATGATACGAATAAGCAAAAAAAATAAAATGGATAAAAAAATCTCGAATAACTGAATAAAAAAAAATTACGAACAATGTATTCGGACATACCGCGTAGACGTTTCGTAAATGCAAGATTAAATATTCACATATTTAGCGTATACATACCTATATACATACATAGATACATATATGTATATATAAACACGACTGTTACCCAAAATGGGCGGACAGTTATGAATTTTCACTTAAGTATAACAATATAATCATTAGTAGGTTCATATATAAGTGTATAGTATACCATTAATCGTTAGGATTGACCACGTATCTGTGATGGCGTCACTGATGACGTCACTTGTGGTTTATTCCGTGCAACAGAAACCTAGTGTACACAGGGCGGCAAAAGATTGTCCTATAGTTTACATACGGTGCCGTTTCATTAGTGCGTTGTCTGTGTCGACGACTGTACAACCCGTTAAGTTCCTTTAGTTTACAGCTTTAGGTAGTTAGTTTGTACGAAATGCTCAAAGTGACATAGAACTTAAACTTCGTAAAACTTAGCGGATGTCCTATTGTCCGTATAGGAATCGAATTTTGATTTGTCTCTGGATTTTTTCTAGATTTTTTTGCACGATTCGTATTTCTCGATACATCTGTATCTGATTTTCGCTTATTTCTTCTATTAATAAAATTTCAATAGTAAAGTTATAACCTCGTATCACCTGATTGGTTTTCTAATAATTTTGTTTCGCTGCTCAAAGTTTTTATTTATACTGAATTGAAATAAGTACAGTTTAAGAACACATTCTTTTGCAAAATATCCGTACAGGCGTCTGTATGTTGACAAGTCGATATGTAAATTCTCAGAACAGCCCATTTATGGTATTTTTTTTCCTTATGATTACATTAAAAATGTTTAAATGTATCAACATCAGAGATATATATTAAATATGTAAATATTGACTTGTCAAGTTATTCACGAATGAAATGGATATATTTTTGTCCGGGTTCCGTCATTATTATCACTGATATCATTGCGCTTTGTATAATTGGGAGGAGGCAGGTGAACAGTTCTGTCCTCGTATACGTTATTTATTAGTTTATAAATGTTTTAATAAGCTTTATTTATGTTAAGGAATGTCGAACAAAATTTTTTGTCAATTGCTTTACCCAAAGTTTCCAAAGGGAATGTTGTTTTGCGATATTTGCGATGTACGTAGGGATTAGATGAGACGATGGCTTAACAAATTATCCTACGATTGGTAGTACTTGATTTAAGTGTATTTTATTTAATTTCTGGATAAATTTTGATATTTGTAGAGCGTTTGATAGCAAAATTCATCATGGACAGAACTCGGACCAAACGAAGGGTATTTTGATATTGTTATAATGGCAGACGTTTTCGTTACGCATTTTTGTCAAAATTCTTAATATGTCTAGTGAAATTTTTGCCAAGTGCACATAAAGCGTCGCTCTGTTATATCTGGATAAATACAAAGAAAGTATGCCTCGGTATTTACAACAACTTTTATTTGGTATCAATACAGCTTTAAAATCTTCGAAATATCCAGTTTTGGTTTTTAAACATGTAATGAATGAATGAATTTTAAACATAAAATATTTCTTCAGTAAAATCATAACTGCATATTTTTCTCAACCCAAAAGAAAACGTGAACAAATTATAACATTGGTCTCTTTCAGGAATGTAATATTTTTTATATTTCAATGACTTCAACAGAAATGGTTATTTTCATAAGTATTTGCTTTGTTTTATAAAGAAGAAATTCATTGCATTATAATTTTTTCAAAATAATTCAACCTATCGAATCCTTTATGTTGGTGATATTTCACTATACACAATATGGAATATTGTTTAAAATATCACCAATATGCCATCGCGCTTGTTTCATCCCTATATTGTTTTTAATTCGGACATAAAAACCTATACGATCTTTGAAAATTATAGATATAAGTCGCATGTATTGTATATTTCCATTGCCCATTATAACTTGGGCGTATATAGCAAGTTGTGCCCAAAAGGGCTACCGAAGCCGGCATAAGTCTTAATTTTAAGCCTTGTGATTTAGCGGTAGATGGAACAAGTATCTTATTTTGTTATCGATTTCGGTTTAGGTGTAAAAATATACATACATACATATTATTATTATAATAAAAAATAATACGATAATAATTAAAATTGTAAAACTAATATAACGCCTAGGATGTATGTCATACTAAGTAGATAGTGTGAAGACCACGGAGGTATGGCACGTAGTTTATATTTTAGCATTTAATGAACATAATGTGAATTATATTTAGTGAGAGGCTTCAGTGTGGAACGTTTGCCTTGTCTATGGGCCTCCGATCTCCCAATGATGTACGTCTCTATCGATCACTGTCTAAATTAATACTAATATAATGCGACGAAATAATAATGTACCAATTGTTTTTGGTCTTCTGAGTTTTGTTTGCGAGTTTAATCATTGATAACGATGTCTATGGTTGTTTTTTCTTCAGTGTTACAAGTGAAAATTTTTGGTTAACAGATTTAGTTATTTTTAAATCCTATGTTGGCAACGAATATGATATTTTTTTATTTGTTTTTCCTTCAATGGTTGTGTTTAGGTTAAATTTAGTTCCATATCTTCTTCGAATCTGCTATGGTTGTTTTTAGTTGTATGTATTACCAAACTTCGGTGATGATGAGCTTTGTTTGATTTTTGACGGTGATCGAGCGAAACGGGTGTTTGTATGTGTGTGCATTGCAGCCTTATCTCTTGTTTGTAAATTACCTCTCTTTTACTAAAATTTCATACATAAAATTTTCTAAATGCTACTTTAACGAACAAGCGATAAAGGTTCTTATGCCTCACTGTCCAGGCACCATAATCCTATAAACATGCGTGAGATCGTTGCGCCCTGACGAGTCTCGAGTCCGTTTGGCGACATTGTTTAATACTAGCTTATTATAGCATTGAAAATGCTAACACGTGCGGCTGACGGCAATCGGGGCGACGTTGCAATATCGACTCTAAGTGCGACACGCAACGTCGCTTTTCGAACGAGCCTTCCCGTACTCTGCCTGAATGTGGACTATCGAGTCAAGAGTTGCTCTCGGTAGAGATGCAGCGTTAGTTTGCAATTCAAGATTAAGGCACAGCTACACTAGCGCTGCGTTTTTACTAGTGCGATGGCTTGGAGCGACGTGAAAGTCCACCTTAAGATTTAAAGCACGCGGTCCCTACACCGTACCCCGATCGGTTGCAACTGCCTGCGTCTGAATTATTATTGACAAATTTTAAGAAATAAACGTATTTTATCTCCTCCGGCGTTTGGTTTCATTTTCCACCCGCTGTTCTTTGGTCCTTATATAGATTGGATGAAAGTAATAAGGTAATTTATTTTGACAATCAATAAGTAAGTGTAAACACTTCTATATTGAATGGAACAAGTTTATTGGATAGGATGGGCCAGGAACATATTAAGGAATCGGAAGGAAAAGGCGTGGGATTAGAAGAGGACAGGAATGGTAATCCGGTAACCCAAAAAGTCATAACGGTAGCAAGAGTTGTATGAAAGATTTTATGCGCTACCACTATATATAATAAATTTTCGGATAATGTGAGGAAGCGGACTTTTATACCAACATCAGAGGTTATCTTGGACCTGTAACAGCTACAGGAGTTAATGGAGCGTGTAGAAGAGCGACGTTATTAAGATATGTATGTAGTCCGTTGTCAGGAGTGTCGCACATACGAGTACAATGCGCCGTACTAGCCACGAACCTGGCGACGGAATCGTGTAACAGAAGCTATTTAACCAGCTTCAATTTTTTAAATAGAGAAACCAGAATAGGCATAATTCTTTACGTGGTATTAGGTGACTTCACCAAGTCACAATATTTTTGTTTATTGAGAAAGGTTGGTAAAATAGCAAATAGCTGGTGTTAAGCGATGGCTTCGCCCACGGATACCCACAATATCCGAAGAGTTACGTTTGCGTTGCCAGTATGGGATGTTGGATAGACAACATTATTGGGTAGGAATGGCCATCTGGTAACCCCTGTAAAAAGGCGTACTTTTTTTCAGACTAGGTTGGAGTGTGTCTCCCCATTCTAGCGACCTGATTAGTAGTCGCCAAATTGAAAAATGATTGATGGTTTTTAATACATTTTGTGGACCTGTACTCGTTAATTCGTAACTCTAGCCAACCTCTTAAAGAACTACGAAAGAGTTTATATAAAGCTGTTTTAACTAGATAAGAAAACAGTGTTTAAACCATTACTATATACTAATCACTCGTATTTCAAGACATGAATAAGAAACTGATTTTTATGTATGTTGTGTGCCACATACAGGCTGCTATTTTATTCATGGTAAGAGGGGGAAAAAAACAAGGCAAGTAACAAAAACTTTACGTATACCACCAAAAAAAAAAATTGGCGGCTGACTCAGATAAATTATTTGTTCGATGTTTATATAAGGTTTTTTAGTTGTTTGAGGTAAAAACTACACCGCAGTTTTACATAAACACGATCTTGAAAATAGCTCTTACAATTTTAAACAAAATGAATATGAAGGTCGGTCTGCCAGGGTTCGTTAGTTAAAAAAAAGAAGGTATTTATTATATGTAGGGATTAAGTAGGCGGTAGGTAATCAGAAAACCGGAACAAGTTAGTGGACCCATTGGCACAGCACAGCACTATTTCGTGATTTTTTTTTAGTTAAAGAAACAGCCAAATGCGAGTCCTGGTGCACCGAGGGTTCACCGTTAACTTGTAGGCGTGTAGGATTCAGGTTTTCCCTTTACTTGTGCCATATTACATTGCTTGTTGCTAAATTCGTGAATCTAAGTTAACGGGAAGTACTTTTATATATGGCCTTCGCAAAGTACTCTTAGTACTTTACAATATGCCACATAAATAGCGGGTATATTTTGACTACGTAAGCTTAAACACAGTCCTTCCTCTATCTTTTGAGATACGAAACCCTAATAACTAAAGAAGAAAACTGATAAAACTTTAATAATATAATTGTATTAACAGAAGTACTGCTTTATTAGTAGGTAATAAATAAATATATTATCACATTATGTAACCTAAACACTAATTAACTCCATCGAACGTTATTTCTAACGACTTTAATATTTCACCATTGAGAAGAATTGGTGCGTCAATTGCCCACAAATAATCTAAATGATTGAATTTCGGATCCGGGACCCGATATGCTTCTGTTGTAGGCGGTAGTCTTTGTTTG